>CM040838.1:17466604-17621604 GCA_022828995.1 Vimba vimba
CTGTAAAAACACAGCACTGGTTTTGTGTTTACTGTTGACATTAGTTGTATTAAAGTATAGCATTAAGCTAATGTCTTTAGGTGCAGAATTTAGTCTTAATTTAATAAAGGCGGCAGCTATTTGTCTAAATAGCAACAAAAAGTATTTTCTTTGCACTGAGTGCAAATAGTGCAAAATGCTATTTACTCTAAAAAGTGATAGATGCTATTTACACTAAGTGAAAATATTTTCTTTGCATTAGTTAGATGCTATTTTAATGTAATTTTGCACATTTGCATATATAGATGTACTATATTTTAATATTTTAGTCTAATTCTTATCTTTACACATTTTTATTTTTTGTTTGTGTGTGTGTGTGTGTGTGTGTGTGTGTGTGTGTGTGTGTGTGTGTGTGTGTGTGTGTGTGTGTGTGTGTGTGTGTGTGTGCGCGTGTGCGTGCGTGTGTGTTTTAACATACTTTGCACTTGTCTGGGCATTCAATGTGGACAGCAAAGAGAATTTCATTGTACAGGGAAATTTGTTTTCCTCACTGTGCATATGACAATAAACGCTTTGACTTGACTATTCATATTTAGTGTACATAGTGGCAGATATTATTTAGTATTATTTTTTTAAAAATCAGCAAGGACGCATATTCAATTCATCAAAAGGGACAATAAAGGCATTTCAAATGTTACAAAATATTTCGATTTCAAATAAATGCCGTTCTTTTGAACTGTAATTCATCAAAGAATCCTGAAAAACGTATTGTGGTTTCCACAAAAATATTAAGCAGCACATTGATAATAATAAGAAATGTTTCTTGAGCAGCAAATCAGCATATTAGAATGATTTCTGAAGGATCATGTGACACTGAAGACTGGAGGAATGATGCTTAAAATTCAGCTTTGCCGTCGCAGAAATATATTACATTTTAAAATATATTAAAATAGAGAGCAGTTATTTTAAATTTTGACAACATTTCACAGTAATGTTGGTCAAATAAATGCAGCCTTGGTGAGCATAAAAGACTTCCAGATTTTTTTTATATTAATTATTATTATTTTTTATATTTATCAAAAGGTTATGTTGAGCAAATTCATTAAGTGCTGCTATGTAACAAACATAGCGATCCATTATGGGAGCTGTGATATGGTAAATAGATCAAATATATAACATAACTGGAAAGCTGTACTGACCAATCGGCATCCATCACTATGCACTTTATATAAAAATGAAAGAACAGCAAACAAAATTCAATAATAGCTCTATGCTGTAAAAATAATAATTCAGAAGCATCTTATGAAATCGGTCAACACCCCGTAGAGCTTCAGCGAGGTCTGAAACTGGCCGCCTGCTGTTCTGAACGCTGCCCAGCTCCCGGAGCCAGGTATCAAACTGCTTATCTGCAGTATATGATTAATATTTACAGGAATAAGCTAGACGTAGGCGGTATGAGTGTGTGGAGAGAGTCGCAACATGGAATATGGAAAGCCAAGTTGCCTAACAAATATACAGTCGTCTGAGAGAAAGACGATGAACTTGGCTGGCAGATCCCGGTGTGTGAAAGGAGGAGCTGGTTTCGCTAGGATTTCAGGTGGAATAAACGGTTTGCTCTGAGCCCAAGAGAGCATGCAGGTAAACATCTCTCCTGCCATGTTTTTTTTTTTTTTTTTCGCTAGGAAGAAGTTGGGAGATCTTTCTGATCAAATAGAGTGAGCACAGAAGTGCTGCTGTGGTTAGAACTTGGGGGACTGAAGAAGTACAATTTTTTTATTTTTTCCTCTCTCTCTCCTTCTGTTCCCGTCTCTCATTTCCAAGAGGAAAAGTAGAGACAGGTGCGAATCTGTCACTTGAGTGTGGAGTACAAAATCTGATCTGAGCCCATCTCATTCCAAACTATTCCACAATCAGAACAAACAGGGTTTTTCAGAAGAACTTCACGCTTTAAAGACGACACGAGCTTCGTGAAGGCTCTGTCTGGAAATAGGCTAGTCTGTGTTCTCAAACTGCAGTGAAACATTTAAAAGGGAATGGTTTAGCAGAAGACCATTCGACATCAAACAATCAGACCAAATACAGTACTCTATCAAGAGACAGATTAAAGGGATGGAAAAAAAGAAACTTGACTTTTTTTACTCACCCTCGCTTCATCCAAAACTCGTATGACTTTCTTTGTTCTGTGGGACTCTAAAGGAGATATTTTGAAGAAAGTACCCCTTTTCCACCGGCCTTTGTCCGTTTTTCGAACCGTTCCATTCCATTCCCACTTCAGGAAAGGGGGTTCAACAGAGGGTGTTTTGCCATTCGTTCCTCAAGTCTGTGGAAACACGCAGCCGGTTCGCAACAGGCTCCAGTTTGCATGGCTCTGGCTCCAGAACGCGAAACCAAGGTACTGACCACTTGCAAGAACGAATGGCATTTGGTGTTTCACATCAAGATTTTAAATGACTTCAGTCTGGTCCTCATACAAAGGCTATTGTATGGCTTCAGAAGACACGGCATAATGCAAATTAGTCATATGGATTACTTTTATGTGGAATTCTTTAGAGCTTTTCTGTCCATCATCCCCATTTACAATCATTCTACAGCAGCTTTGACATTTTGCAAGCACATATTTTATGTTCAAGGAAGAAAGTCTTTTTAGAGTCATTTCTGGTTGTCTATTCCGCTAAGGTTTTTGGTATTCTTAACTTCAAATGATTCGTTTTCGAATGTGGTTGTATAAGATCAAAAAAAATTCTCTTTTGGCTTGGAGATCACTAAGATATATAATTGACCCTCAACCATTTTACATCGAGATAAAAGATCAGTACGTTAGCAGAAATCAGACTTAAGGCCATTCCGCATGAACTTGAACGAGTGAATGTGATTTGGAGACATGATTTTTGGTTACGTTCATACTCCATACAGCAGGGTTATGATCAAAAGCTCGCAGTGCTGAATTATGTAAGGGGCTTTCCAGTAAATCTGTGGAAAGGGTAATACTTCAGTTTTACAGCTCGGTTGTAGTAAATTACGGGCACTGAATGAGATTTATTAAAGTCTTGACTAATATTAACTTATAAACCTTTTTATTGCAAAATCATAAAGTCTTTAAGTCTGTAAAAAACAAAATGCCACGCAAATAGGAAAAATAGGAAGCTAGCGGTTACATTCAACTCTCAAGCATTTAAAGCATGAATTACGGCCATATTTATGGCTATATAGAATATTAAAGTGCGGAATGCCTCTAATTAAGATTTTCATGATACCTGCAGCATTTATGCCGCCGTGCAAACCATCAAAAAAAGCTGTTTCGCGTGTGACCTTTAGCTGGTGCGCTTCAGTAACTGTGCTTTGTAAAAGGGATGAGGTATTTGTAGCACTGAATAGATGAACAATTACAAATTATTACGCCTCTCCTCAGCACGAACTATTGATCTTGTGCAATTTTATACTCAGAAATGCCTGCCTGCGGAAGATCACGGAAATTAGACTAATTATTTCCCCAAACAAAAGGGATGAGTTTGAATCCTCTGCTGGAGTTTCTTCACCGAGTCTTGAAGTAGCATCTTTGAAGACACCCACAGGAGATTCAGAAGACATAAACAGGCGTCTCTGGGTAATATGAAAGCAGTCGCAGGGTGGCAGTAATTTAAATTGTCTTAGACTGTGCCAACACCGTCAATAACAGCGAATTATCAATGCTATGTGCCAAAAGAGTGGATGGAAATCGAGGTACAAAGGTTTTCCGCATGCATATCGCACATGACACACAGTGAGCTGTGAGTTGAGTAGTGGCTGTCTGTACTCTGGATATCAAAAGGATTTATTTAACAGTCACTCTCCAGAGGCAGCGTGTTACATCTGTATAATCCTGACGGAATTTTCAAGGTTATGTTTTTAATGCTCGTTAGACACGGAGGAAGATTCCGAAAATATATTTAATTGGACGCGTTTACGAGGCGTGCTCTGATTTTGTCTCCCGGAGACCGAACAAACTCATTCTCTGAAATGAGAAGTACCGTCTGAATTCCAGAGGAGAGCCGTTTCGGGCTACAGTCATTATCGCAGCCTTGTGAGAGTTAATGTGGTACGCGCTCATTTGGGAATAATCAGAGTCCTTTGAACATAAACACTTCAATGGACTTCCTGCACAAAGCAGTTACAGCAGAGAAAGGACTGGTGGAGGAAAAGTAGAAGCGCATGAATGGGGGCGCTAATCAGCAGGAGGAAGAAAGATTACCTCGGCCCAACCGAAAGCAAAGTCAGTTTGGCTGGTTAGCACGGACCAATTAGCTCCTGTGGCTAGATGCTAGCTAGAACCATGGTACCTGTCAGCAAAACAACAGCCAAACAAATTTAAAACAGATAATTGGACCATTTTATGACAATGCAAGTTTAGTTCAGGTTGTGAACACCACATTTGCATTCATTATATTTGAAAGTTTTCTTACATTTCTGAATGTTTTTCAAACCATATGAAACCAACATGAATACAAAGAGTACATTTCTAATAACCGTGCACGTGTCTAACTAGATTTTCATGAGATCCTGCTCTAACATGTGTTCCTCATGCTAAGCGAGAAGTCCCTACATTGCCCTTCCATCTTTTCCCATTTCCACTAGTCTCACATGGGATGAGATCTTCAACAGGAAGCCTGGAGCTCACTGGGATACATCATCAATAAATCATTAGTCTTTTTGTAGAAAAAACGCGCTGCATTCTAATGAGAGGTACTTGCACAATCCGCGGTCCTACTACAAACAACCCAACAGCTTCTTATAGCTATTTGTACTCAGCTTACAACAGCAGCTGTGTACTGATGCATCATTTAGCTGCACTTTTCTTCATTATTGATTCCACGCAGCAAGCAAAGGAGAAGACGAAGGGATTGGAGAAACATAAGGAACTAACGTGCTGTACTAGCTTATCTGATGTCCTAAACAAACCCCCCTAGAAGAGTCCCACTCTCAGTGGATCTTAGCATTCTGGTAACTGCGGAAAATGCCCTTTCACAGCAAGACTTGCATGATTAAAAAGTATAATGTATTTGCAAACAATTCAATTTCATACCAAAACTACCAAGTCCATTTCCAGAATAAAATGTTCAGTGTCCAAATTTATCGGCCGATCTATATTAGAGATGCACTGATGTATCGTACAATCGGTCAGCATGAAAAAGGCAGATGTAACAAACCTATGGTTTATTAATTAACTGCAACTGAGTTGTAATGTCTGTTGCATAATCCAATGTTTTTCTCTGGGTAAAATAATTTGCTTGCTAAGCAAAGACCTGCTAAGACAAAATTAAATCTGAAAATGAAACAAAACTATATCAAAAAGACTGTCTTGGCGAGTATCCTTGTACACATATTCGGTTGTCTTAAACGTATACAGTTGAGAAATAAAATGCTTAAGTATCAGTATATTGGATCCGTGCAGCTCTTAAAGGAGAACTCCGGTCAATTTTAAAATTTGGTAACTAAATCATAGGTATCTAAACCTACGCGCGTGAACTCGACAATCGATTACTGTGGACTTCGACCGAAAACAGGATATAAATACAGGTGTGTGCGCTGGCTGAAATAACATCATTTTTATTCATATCTTTCACATCTACTGCAGTCAGATTCACCCGTGTTCACTCTGAAGGAATCATCTAACATGGCTGTGCACTTGTAATGACACATCAAGGATGTTAAGAGGCTAAAAGCAGGTTTAAAACTTGCCCCATTGAAGTCAACAGGGTACAAATTTTAAAAAGAGGATAACACGGTGTAGGCAGCACCGATTTTTGTCGTTGTTCTCTGTATTGACAGCACTCCAAATTTACCAAAAAATGAGCTCAATGTTAAAATTGACCGGAGTTCTCCTTTAAAGTGACAGCAGCCTAATATACCTGCTCCACTGGTGTCTGTTTTAATGTTAAAAGCCCACTGAAGTACTTTGAAATGCACAGTTTTATTCAATGTGTTGACGACTTTCCACTAGGGCGGGACATATCGAACAGCTCCTCCCCTTTTTAAAAATAGCCAACAGCATTTATATCACATCGCCTCCATATCGCTTTAAAATATAGCATTCTGTGCAGAAATCATATGGATCCGATACGTTTTCTGGTCTGTGTCGTGATCCGCTCTGTGCTATCGTGTAAAAAAAAATTGTATTGTGTGAACAAATGACCAGTTTTAGCCGCAGCTTCTGGGTCTATTTATAGGGGGCGGGACACTTTAGATTCCAGAGAGCATTTGATTGGACAGAAAATCTGAGGACAAGCTGAAGTGCAGAATTTTAAAAGCGAATTTTGTCATTGTTTTGGAGCACACTAGATTATAGATAAGAGTAAAGGTCCTTGCACACTGAGTCCGAAATATTCGCATGCGTTTTTTCGTATTCGTGATTCGGTGGCTCTGAATTGTCAAAACACCATTCAAAATGCTTGCTACGGATGCGAAAAACACAGAAAGTCAAACCTGATTCTAATTTTTTTATGACGGATGAAAGTTTCGAAGGCAGTGTGCAAACGTGATTGACATAACGTGAGGTCGCATTTATTTTTTTAACATGCGAAAATTTCGGATGCGAATTTCGGACTGTGTGCAAGGGCCTTAAGGCTAGCATATTCATACTAAAAGCCAAAGAACTTCAATTTTGATTTCATGGGGACTTGAACATTAAACAACAAAAGACAAAAAATTCGCTCTCTAACTTTTACTAAATAACTTTTGTAACTTTAATAAGGATTAATGTATAATTTATACAATGAAAAATATATTTTACATTTGATTACTTTATTTCTTTACCTGAAATCTACTGTTAGACCTACTTGAAAAGCACAGTTTATTTCATATGTATCTTTGTTCTGTTGTATTTATGTCGGACTGTTGACTGTTAAATGGATCCAATCCATGGTCAATATTTGATACAGCAATAAATTAGCTAGTATACCTTAATGCATGCGTTTTTGAACTTTGCAAAACACTAAAACACTTAAAATCGGTATCGGTCAAAAAACCCTATAGGTGCAACCCTTATATACTGTGTAAATTCAGATCAATTGAAAAAGCTTGGTTCTAACGGTATGAAAAGGCTTCTCTGAACTCCAGCTTACAGTATGCAAAAATTTAACAATGTTATTTACCACATTTTAAATGCATTCACAGAGAATTCAAAATGCTTTATTTTGACATCAGAAATAAGGTATCTGGTTTATTGCATCCCCTTGCTTTGAAAACATTTCTACAGTAAAGGAAATGAACTGGTGAAGAAAACATTACAAAAAGTTTTAAAGAACCTTGAGTAAAACAGACCAGGACCGAGAGATGTGAAAGATTCCAGTAGTGCAGAGAAATAATTCATGGGATATTAAATCGGTGATCGAGATCATAAGAATGCAGTGTCTGTTGTATTTCACATTGGAAGAACAGAATCAAAAGAATATAATCTGCAACTGTTCTTTATATGACTAAAAGAGCTCTGGCCACTGATAAGAAGTTCGTGTGATATTAATGTCAAAAGCATCACAATATTTAAAGATACAAATAAAGCATGATGGAAAATTCACAACTCAGTCCGTCAAAGGAATCATTATTTGTAGCTCAACCTCTGGTTTCACATTTACACCTTTCTCGAATGTGGTCAGAATCCGTCGGGATGTGGCTTCAGCAGTGCGAAATGATCTAGCTTGCATTTGCAACTTGCTTTTAGTTTGGCCAAGTGCTGCCCGATTTGCTCACCGAAAATGCAGGTGTAAATGGGCCCCATGTTACAAATTGCCAGAAGCAGCTATTCAACAAAAACTGCTAGAGTTTTTCTGCTCTCTGTGTAGAGATAAGTGAAATGATGAAATTTTGACCTAGGAGTTTGTATCAGACACATTTCATTTTGCCATATGAAATCATGCGAGTGAAGCTCAAGAGTTTTCACTCCCCAACTAGAATGATGCAATGTTTGCTCTATATAAACCCTGTCGGCCTTGGTAGCTTGTATCTTAAAGTTATCCTATTCATATCTTTGTTCGCACCTCAGGTCAGGTCATTTTTACTGTATTAAACTCTCTTTGAAACTTGCTTTGAGAATAGAGCCAAGCTTGGGGCAGTGACCCCGTGTTGCCTATGAAACCACAACCGAGAACAGGGCCTATACTTGCCTAACCAACGACAAACGAGGCATTCATTGGCTTTGAAGTGGAATAAAGGCAAATATAAAAAGAAAATAAAGACCTCTACTATCCTTTTATATATTCTTGGCCTTTCTTAGTCATGGCTCCAGAGTTAGCTCAGTATCAAGGACACTATTCAGCATCTATGCCTTTAGTTAGGTGAAACGAAGGCTGGCTGTATAGTGCCATACTGCGCGCAGATACAACGAAAACCCGGACTGTGCTTTGAAGGAGGAAAAAAACAGCACAAGTATCAGGGCAAAGGCCTCCTGGTGCAATAATGAGCACCCTGGAATGGCACAACAGATTTGCTTAAGACTGGACGGAGCCGCTTAAGCCTCCAAATCTATCGAGGGGTTGAAAAAGTATCAACCATACACTAAAGGTGCACTGCATAATAATTAAACTATTTGATGCTTTTGAAAACCGACTCAATGGTCCATATCGGTCTCCATGTGTTTCTTTACAAGCCCATAAATAAATCTGCAAGTGACGCCATCGGATTCTTCTGTCGAACAGCTGTTTGGCTGCATCAGTTATGATTGTGAACCTTCTGTTCATCTTCCAACGAGTCAAATGACGCATCTAAAAAGCAAAGAGATATTCAGATGTGACACACATCACCCACAATGGCCCTCATTCAATCTGGGAATGGATCCAATATTTTAAACTATCATTTCTGTTGACTGTGATCCAAGCCTCCACTATTTTTCTGGTAACAATCGTTCAAAACAGTCACAGGGATTTGGATCGACATTAGAGGGAGTAAATGAGCACATGATGAGAGAATTTGCATTTTTGGGTGAATTATAAATTGAATATATAGGACTTACATTTTGGTTTTGGACCAAAAACTACTGGAGATGGCAACAGGTCAAGTCACCTTTATTTTTTATAGCGCTTTATAAAATTCTGATTGTTTCAAAGCAGCTTAACAGTGATAACAGGAAGATGATGATTCAATGATGCAAACAGAATTCAATTTGACTGTAAAGCAGCTAAAAAAAAAAACTGTTCAGCTGAAGTCAGTTCAGTGTTGATTCAGTTTCATTGTAAAGATCATCAATTGTTAAATTAGTTCAAACGGTAATGTCATCATCCAGGGGTGCGTTTCCCAAATGGTCGCAAGTTCTGTCGTTACCAACAGAGTTCAATGGAAATTGCGATCATAGTTGGCTAACTATGCTTTTTGGAAACGCACCCCTGCTCAGTTCTCATCAAGTAGTGTCAGTGCAGTCAGATCAATAATATTGTTGAATATTAAGTGTCCCCAACTAAGCAAGCCAGAGGCGACAGTGGCAAGAAAATATCTAGCCAAAAATGCAAAGATGTAGTTAACTAAGCGTAATATCAGTTTTACATGTGAATATATTTATATATAAAAAAATGTGTATAGGCCCTTTAAGGATCTTCGTCCTGGAAGGAGATTTCTACTGAAGTACACTATGCTTTAGTTTACAGTGCAAGATAGGAAAATGGATTGCAATGTTACATTTTCATCTGAGATCTTATAGAACAGCCCATTTCAAACAGATTCCTTCATAAAAATAAAATAAAATAAATAACGGTTATCAAACAGACACAAACACGAAGGCTTTATGCTTCTTTTATTGATAAAGAATAAATGAAGTCACCTTCAAAAGTAGTCAAACCAATAACATAAAACCAACCCACTCTAAACAAATCTGCAGTAGGCAAGGACATTGTATGAATCCCTTTTAAAGACTAAAGTGAATTTTGCTTTACACATGAACTCATGTTGGTGTTGATGCAAGTGCAGAGACTACAAAAAGATAGAGACGAACTGTAATTAGTATGACAATCACATGAGGACGAATACAATATTTACACATAAATAGAGACAGAAAGGAGGATTTACATAAACATTTTTAGAAGTGATTCTGGAGAATAAATATGGCAGGCTGACCACAACAACTCTCTTTTGACTTTTAGAAACCAATACCCCTGAATCAACAATAAAAAAAATCACTTCTAAAAGTACAAAGCTGCATTTTAAACCAGACATAACTGTGGTAGTTCAGTGCATTTCCACTGAAAATGCAACGGGCCAGATGTCTATAGCTTTATAAAAGCTGAAAACTAGATTAGTTTTGATTAAGAAATAAAACGTATGAAATACTTGCAGTGGTTAACAATTGCGTGAAAACTCTACCCTAATAAAATCAGAACACGACAGTTATAAATGTCCCTATGTTAATTAAATGTGTCCAGACATCGCCATCAACACAAGCCGTTCCTTCATTTGCTGTGTTCTGGACCTGTAAATTAAACCCGGGGTGGGGGTGGGTGGGGGAGTAATGTGCTGGAGGCGTCGGGCGGACGTGGTACCATAGTGTGGAATTAATTTCAATACTGTAGAGTGCAGAACGCAAAGTTCAGATCAGGTGAGTTGTGGATCTGCTGAAGGTGTGATACTTCCTCTCAAAGGCAGAGGAGAGGTTGATCATGGATGGAGAATGAACAGCCTGGAAAAAAAAAAAAAAGAAAAGAAAAATGTAATATAGCGATGAAAGGATAGTTTTAGGGTAATACTGAGTTATTTCCATTCCAGTCTATAATTAGTTTAAGACCCAAGAGTGCTGAATTGGACGTGGTGGATGTGTTAACCTTTGGTGCATTTCCATACCCAGAAGACCTTGTTAAAGATTCAATGCAGGGTTTGAGTGCTGGATGAGCTGTAATGCTCTTAGGGCACTTTTAAAAAACTATTCATACTGGAGTCTTGGAGTGGGCGGTGTGACAGTGTGATTTTATAAAATCACTCACGCAGTGGTGATAACATTTTTATCGTTTTTTACGATGATATATTTAAAAGTGCCTTTATTATGCCATTTTGTTTTGGAGGTTTCCTACAGTAGGTTTGCATGCATTCAAGGTCACTTTAAATTTCTCATAATATAAATTGCCTGAGTCTGAAAATGATTCGCTCGAAGATTCGGTCTCTATAAACCCTACTCTGCTCTGATTGGTCAGATGGCCCAGTCTGTTGTGATTGGTCTACAGCTAACAGCGCATCTGAATTTCAACTCCGTAGGCTTCCTTAGCAATTGATACACCATGATACAAACAATGGCGTCAGTTTTTCCGTATCAATTCCAGCGCAAGTCCTTATCCTTTGGATTTGCATGCAAAGTGGATTTGCAGTGCTGAAAACAGCATATTCTTGATATGTCGACAATACAAACAAACCAAACTCCATGCCTCAGCTAGAGCTACAGTGTTTGGGGGCGGGTCAAAGTGGACGTTGTTCGTGGGCAGCCAATTAAGACCATTGGCTGGTATTATGGAAATTTGTTAAATTGTTACATTTTTTTATCAGGAAGGGAGACTGGAATTACTGACAACTCGTTTCAGCAGTTCTTTCTTTTAGGAGACAATAACTATCTTTGAGCACTTTGATCTTTAAAACTTTATAGATCTTTTACAGTCACAAACAGCTATATTACACACTACATGAAAAGTAATATTCGAAAAAGCATAATGGGGCACTTTAAAATAGTTGATCCAATAAATACCCATGTGCTAATGGATAATCCAGTGAATTAAATCATTCACAAACCAAAGACGCATTTTTATAAATAAGCTTTTAGTTTGCATCCGAGTTTCAAATTAAAAAGAAAAAAAAAAAATCGAATGAAATAATTAAAGGATAACTGTCGCCAAAATGCAACCTATGGTCTTTTTGCTAATCTACCCGAGGCAAACTTTCATTTAAAAGCATAATTAGAATGGAAACGCCACTTAAGTTTGACCGTATTTTCGTTTTCGGTACCTCGAGCAAAGTTTCATGTTGCGTCGAGCCTTCTTAGTGTTTAAAAAAATAGCGTTTTCTGATGCTATCATAAAAGTGCCCCAAGCACTCCCATTCAAAAGACAATTTGACCGAAAACGAAAATACGGTCAAACTTATGTGGCGTTTCCATTCTAATTATGCTTTTAAACGAAAGTTTGCCTCGGGTAGATTAACAAAAAGACCCTAGGTTGCATTTTGGCGACAGTTATCCTTTAAGTCTGGCATTAACGATTTCACATTATGTAACACGAGTTAAAAAACAAGACTCAAAACAGTTAACTGATAAATTTGACCCTAAATTTGGATTAGATGAGCGACAATCGAAATTGTAGAAAAGTAGCTTTGAATGAGAATTAAACGAGATTAATTAAATTTTAGATCGACTTTGCACATTAACTGAAGTTCTGCATCAAGGTGGGATGTTGCTCTGCAAAGTGGTAACATTCCCACAGTTACATAGCTTAAGTGTTACTTTGGGGGTTTTTTTGTATTGCCTTTTGATGATAAAATGTGCTTAAATTTAGTTATATTTAATATTTTGTCATTCAGTTTAACTTGGCTTAAATTGGCAAACACATGTACTTCGATTTTCATAAATAGTATATATTTAATTAACAGTATAATTGTAAATCTAGTTTTCATGATCAAAACTTTGTCAAAGAATATTTTTATTTTGTAATTTTGTTGATGAGATTAACAGTTCACGGTATATTCACCATCACACCGCCCATCCCTACAGAATCCTAACAGAACTACAGCTCATCTTCATGGATTGAGGCTAGGAACTAAACATTAAATAATGTAGAGATTTTCTGTCTTTTAACCAAAAGCCAGTGCCTTTAAGTGTTCTAGCAGAAGCCAGAGGTTCACAGGTTACTGTAGAAGTTTATTCAAGAGGGGTTAGAAGAGGCGAGGGGAGAAATCCGTGTTAATGATATTGGCTTTACAAGCTCGCTGAGGTAAGAATGCACACAGTTGACCCTGGTTAAGTGTTCACCCATCAGAACCAACAGTGTTACCCGAAGGAATAACCTACATGCAGAGGATAATACTATATTCTCTTCTTTAAACAGATGTGAGGGTGAAAAGGAGGTTAGCAAACCACAAACCCAATTTATTTAGCTTTACTCTTAATGAGCCCACCGATGTAACAAGCACCAGGCTGCTTTCACACATGCACACAAATAATCCTATTATTTAGCATTGCTTAATAAGAATTAAGGTGGCCTTGCACTGCCATTGGAGGCCTCAGGATCAATAAAGGTGGCCGATGGCAATGAGGGGGAAAAAACATTTGATGAATTGCCTTGTGTGCTAAACGAAACATGCACACACACTCCAGTATACAGATGACACTTTATGGGTTTAAATTAGAAATAGGAGGAGATTAAATCATAGTCATCAGCCACTTTACTGCTTTCACGCCCATAGATCATGCCAATGTGATCTCGTAACAGTCTCACAGTAAAAATATGAGATTTACGGAGAAAAAAGAAAAAAAAGAAAGAAAAAAAAAATCATATTGTATGCCACAGTAACAATTACGTCTTTATAAGAGAAACGCCATTACACTCAGAATCATGGAACTATAAAAGCATGTGTCAGCTGGTCTCATATTTTACCCATCATAAATGATCTGAGGTCTGTGTTAAAGGGATATTTCACCAAAAATAAGGATATTTCTGTCTTTTTTTTATTTTGTAGAACACAAAATGTGTTTTAACAGAATTTCTAGGTTATTTACACCGAGCAATAAAAAGTGGATGGGGACCTGGATTGGCAAGCTCCAAACAAATAAAGGAAATATTTTTTATTTATTTAAATATTATAAAAGGGTTTCATATGAATAATATGATGCATTTCAGTCTGAAACAGATCCAAATCCCAGGGTTGTTATCATTAAACTATTGAAAATTGTTTTCATTAATTAAAATAAAGCAGAAATGAAATAAATTAGAATTAATGCTTTGGCAACTAACTGAAATAAAAATAATTTTAATTTAATTTAAAAAGTAGTAAAATTAATAAGACCAACAACAACAACAAAAAAACAAACAAATTAAATGTCATTTATTATTCATTTAAATTGATTTATTAATAAAATTAATCAAAATGAAAATATAAAAAGCCAATTCAAAATGTTAATAAAGACTAAAACAGTATACAAATAATACTTAAAGTAATGCAATGTGTCAACTTTGAAGACATGGCATCGATATGATGGCCAATTATTGATCACGTGATGCATATTCGTAAATCATAACGTTAAAAGTGCGAATGAGATGATAGCTACAAGTTAACAATGGTGGAGTATGACAAATATGGAGCTTTATTTGTCATTTGCTGCCAATCTGGACCCCCATTCACTCATTATGGGAAAAAAGTGGCCAGTACATTTCTAACCATTACAATAAATTACTTAAACTCAGTCATACAGGGTGAGAGTAAGTAAATTACAATTTTCGTTTTTAAGTGATCCCTCTGAACATATCCTCTGATCATCTATAATAAATGAGTGCTACCATAGCCCATCATTGTGCTAGTGAGTAAGTGTTGACACCGTCCCCAGATACAGTAGGAGTTAGTAAGTCACAGTGAGTCAAAGAGGCAGAACTGCTGTGCTCACATTTAAGAGTCCTACAGGTGGGTCTCCCACCGCGGGGACCTGCGCTGCGGTTGGGGGGGCACCAGCAGCTCTCTGCACTGAGCTACAGGCTGAGCTGGGAGGCACAGGACGGATGGACTGAGCTGGGTCTCGGGAGCTCTCTCTGGACTGCACGGAGTGCGGACACACAGTGGGACTCTGGGCCGCGGAGCATGGTCCAGAGAGTTTGACCGCTGAACCACTGCGCTTTTAATAGAGTCGGTCAGACTGAACGTGGAGGCTGAACGAGACATCTACACTCACAGGGAGGGAAGAGGGAGATGGAGAGAAAGAAAGAGAGCGCATTAACCTCATCTGGCTCCGTCCCTGCATCGCATGGCTTCACAATCACTCACTTTAAAATTGAAAGAGGAAGTGAAAAATTTGAATGCGATCTCATTACGAACGCAGAGATTTCTCAAATATTTAGCAGTGCATGAATCACCTTAATATAAAAAAATAAAAATAAAAAAAAAGTAAAAATATCCCTTTTCAAGGAACATTTGAGAGCAGTAGCACTGGTGCCACTAAGTTCTACAGATGGTGGGGGGGGGGGGGGGGGGGATTTTTAATCAAAGGTAATTAATCATAATTTTATGATTAAATTACCTTTAAATTACTAAGATGCAGTAAAATTACTATTATTTTTGCTATTAAGTGCAGTAACTAATAATATTACATGTTTATTTCTTGGAAATGCACATTTGACCATAAAGCACTGAGCTAGAGCTAAGATGCAGTAATAACAGTAACATGTAAAAACCTGTTTTTTATTGGCAAAAATTTCTTTTTTTATTTTTGGTCATCACATTAATTAAATTGGATAATATTAAGAGCTTTGAAGAGCTGGAAAAAGTGTGACGCACTTGAAAGCTCTTAAAAAAAGTGCTTGAATTTCACTTTCAAAAGGTTGTATGAATGAACCCTGAAATGAATAATGTAAAAACATTTGACAATTTCTCCCACAATACCATGGTTACAGTTGTAGACATCCCACCTCTACCTATCTGTGAGTCTCCCACATATTGATAGCGGCTCCCTGACAGCCGAAAATTTTATACAAGCGAGTGACCCGGGTAATGCGGCTACTTAAAGGAGAAGTTCACTTTTAAAATGAAAATTCTGTCATCATATAATCACCCTCATGTTGTTTCAAACCTGTATGAATTTCTTTCTTCTGCTGAACAGAAAGGAAGATATTTAGAAGAATGTCAGTAACCAGGCAGTTTTTGGGTCCCATTGACTTCCATAGTATATTTTTTTCCTACTATGGAAGTCAATGGGACCCAAAAACTGCCTGGTTACTGACATTCTTCTAAATATCTTCCTTTCTGTTCAGCAGAAGAAAGAAATTCATACAGGTTTGAAACAACATGAGGGTGATTATATGATGACAGAATTTTCATTTTAAAAGTGAACTTCTCCTTTAATGTACTACTTACCTGATGAGATGAAACTCACAGATTATAATATATTATATTATAATGTAGACACATTATATTGTGTAGTAATATTGGGTGGGTGGAGGTTGGAGGGATTGATGCTACCTCCCTGAAATGAGTTTTTTCAGGGTGGGATGTCTGCAGTTAAGGTTGCTACATTAAATGCATGGTGAATATTGGTGATTTGCCGACTGAAAAGCCTTCTATAACTTTATAACAGAGAATTCTGTGCTGAATTTGAATACTTTTCACTAGATCTCGCAGCGATGTTATTAACAATGCACCGAATTCAAATGCATGTTACTGTATTTCCCAGCACGGTGTAGTTACAGTGTCGCTTGATCGAGATCAGATGTCTAATATTGGTCCAAACTGAAACGGTCCACGCTGCGCAGCTCAAACGAGAAACGTGGTTTTGTTCTGCTTTTGTTTCGTTTGCCGTTTTAAGTTTTTCCCATATGCAACAGAAATGCCAGCTCTTATCAGTTGGGCAACATTGTGGTGGCACCAGTTAGCCTGGTTAAAACCAGACCCTTCTCAGTTGAAACTGAGTGTAGGGTCTGGCGAAGCTATGTAGACAAATCATTTCCAAAGGGGCGTCACCAACCGACGTAGCTCAAATTCCTCTGGGCGCAATTGGATAGTCTTAAAACCAATCAGATCGATGAAGGAGATGACGTATGCAGAGCGACGGAGAAACATCTGTTGTTCTTTGCTCCGGTTTTAACGAAAACGGTAAGTTTAAATCACTCAAAACAGACGCGATAACTGATTCAAACGAGTGATGTTCCACGGCGGCATCCATCTTTGTAATGAAATCTCCTTCAGCGTCGCTGCGCTGTCGTCATCATGTAAATCCCTCCCCCAACGTTTCTGATTGGTGCCGCGATTTCGGCGGCACAGTAATGAGTTTGAATGGGCTCTTCTCCAGACTATCCTGGAGAGAGAATTAAAATTCGCCGGAAGTAGTCTGGGTTTTCCCAGGCTAGGCACCAGTGCGACCTCTAACTAATTTTAGTCACACCAGCAGTCTGGAGCCCTGCCTTACGCTGAAGGAAAGAAAAACAGGAGTGAATGACCAAAGCAACAAATAAATCCTCTGAGAGGGAAATTCAATCCAACTGAATTGTCGAGTCATACTGTAAAGGTTTAACTGTGAAAAATTAGATTAAATAAAAATAAGAATTTATGTAAATGCCTGTTTACACCAAGTGTGATGCGACTAAATGACAATCATCATATTTCCATACCTGCTCGTGCAGACATCGCACGTCATCAGCGCGTTCTGTAAGGCTACGCAGAGTTGTAGACAGACAGCCACCATAAAAAAAATAAGACAGCGCCAAAAATAAACAGTAGCCAGTTCCTCCTGAAGCAAAACAATGAACTTGAGCTGCGTTCACATCATGTCGTAACCGTAATTACGAGATGGAGACCCGTGACGTTCTACCCGGAGCTGTTCACATGCTCAGACCCAGATTTTTACTTGCTATTTCAACACTAGCAACGACAAAATGAATCTGCAGCAGTCAGGTGGTACAAGTAATAGCTCTAGAAGTTGTTTATGTTCATTATTATTGTAAAGTTGTGTGCTTTGAGACATGAAGTAATTTAACGTCGTCTCTCATCTTGTGACACTTTGCAGATTCTGCTCTTGCTCATCTGTTTTGGAGGTGTGGCTATGGAGAGCGCTGTGAAAGGAGGGTGGGATCTCACGCTTTCAAAAGCTAACTTGCTATTCCTAACCTTTAAAAAATAAATCTTACTGACCAAAATTTTGAACGGTAGTTTAAGTAAAGATAATTAAACAGCAAACGTGGTGATATGACAAAAGGGAAATTAGTTTAATATATATGCATACTATACCCATTACACCCTTTTATTTCAGTAGTCAATACTAGTGATACCAGTCAAAGATCAGTACCAATAGTTTTGTTTTTTTCTAATTTAAGCTAAATGTGCTTATTTATAAAATACATACATTAAATCACACAGCTACAAATATTTAATTTTAGATTAATAGCAGGGTTTTTTTTGTTACTGTTTACTAAAATACACTATTACTGAGTTCCTTCCGTCAAATCACAGCCGTGCTGATATTCAGAGCAACAGTACGCTTGAAATTTCTATGAAAAGGGAACTGAAAATGCCCACTCTGCTCCGCACAAGCAGATATGTACAGATGAAAAAAAAAAAAAAAAAATCTTGTTCATGTTCCTTGAATAGGCACCAGTGCTGACAAGCTCCAAAAATTTTGTTTTTTTGTTGTTGTTGTTTATTCTTCAAGTGAATTAGCCTTGAAGGAGCACATCCTATAGATGCATCATGTTGCTGTGCATGTTTTTCTGAACATTAGTAAGAGGATGGTGTGAATAGGTCTTAAATGTGAGTGTGTTCTATTATGCTGCATCAATCGACCGGGTGTGCGTCTTTTATTCGTGTGTTAGACCAGTGAGAAGAAAAAGACAGACAGAGAAAGAGAGTGAGAGTGAGAGTGAGTGTGTGTGTGAGAGTGTGTGTGTGTGTGTGTGTGTGTGTGTGTGGACTCACAGCCAGTGTGGAGCTGCTGGACATTCGGCCCATGTGATCGCCATCTGGGCCAGGACTCCTCTCATCTGGGGTACCATTGGCCATAAATGCCCTCTGAAGCACACGCTTGGGGGTTTTAGTGAAAGAAAACGCTCTTGTGACCTGAACACACAAAAATGCACAATTAGTCTATGCGTTTTCTACAAGGCACTGAGTTAAGAATAGTTACTTTATGATATCATTCTCAAGAAAGCATTCAGAACATTGACAGCAAGACCAAATTTGCATGCGTGTCGTGTAATTGTTTTCAGTAGTTTCAGGTTCCTCGCTCTACCTTCTTTGAGGTCTTTTTGATGGCCCTGGATGCTCGGCTGAGCGTGCTGTCCATGTCCTTTGTGCTCACTTGGACGGAGTCAGGATCAGTGCTCTGAATGAGATCTTCCTGTTTAAGACATGGAAAATTAAATAAATACACAGCGATACTGCTGGCCTGTCAAAATGCAAAGAGAAGCATCACTGTTCAGCTTTCCAAACAGCTGGGGCCTCTTGATATTCAGAGGAGCAGAGAGTGAATGAGGCCGCATTTCACGCAGGTGACGTGTGGATAGGTCGCCACCTCATGGTCGATGGGAGAACTGCAGGCCAGGCCAAAATGCACTTAGCCGCAGGGTTTGGTCTGATTGTTTTAATTATAAAGGGAAATACATGCATCTGTCCGCCTGCACCAATTACATGTGCCGTGGTGGATGGCCTGGGCGGGACCTGCGTTTCTGCAGCATGAAGATAAAGACGTCTGTGTCTGAAGTGTAAAGTTCAAGTACAATTCCACTCTTAATTACATTAATCTGCCTCCCAGTTTAACCACACAGGAGCATCTAATAGGATTAGCCAACACCAAAAGGCCCACACAAACCTCCTAATTTATAGCCACAATAAAAGAAAGCAGAGCTAATAAAATAAATAATTGAGTTCTGTTCCAGGCCTGAGGGGGATGATCTGAGGAGGAAGTGACCATGTTTCTATATGTGTGTGTGTGCGTGCGTGCTCACTCACCGCATCAGCTCGGCAAATCGTGTTGGCCACTTGTCGACATAGAGTTTTGAGCCAGGCAGATTTGAGGGTGTCCTCGGCCGTCAACTTGAAACTGAATAACAGGTTCTCCTGTTCTGTAGGAGGACGTACCACCAGGGCAAAGGCATTCTGACAATCTGAGAGAGATAAACAAATACACACAAAAATGTGAGGTCAGGGATGTGACCTAGAACTAAGGCTGGGCGGTATGAATCTTCAGGATGATACGAGAACCTTTCAGAGTTTATTTTCTAATAATGACCAGCTGGATGTACATTGTCACTGACATTTTGTTCGTCTGCAAACATAAAACAACATTCACAACACATTTAACATCTTTCAGATCTTGTCTTTCCAAGTGAAACAATATTCATTGGGAATCAATGTAGGGCAGGAGTTCATTCTATACACTGATGGGACCATAACAAGTGGACTACTGGGAAATTAGTTCATTTGAATCATGAAATTGATTCTAGTATGAGCCGCTCTTGTGGACACCCAGATTTGAATCTCAGTCAAATTTCCAGGCTCCAGAATGTGATCTTCATCAATAATGTGCTATTACGGTGTGAAATTATGGTCTTACTGTGACTTTAGCTCATCAAAATCCAGTAAAGTAGGGCTGGGTGATATATTAAAGATTCACAATATATTCTCAATGATTCTGCTGGTGATAAAAAATAATGCTGTGAATATTGCAAAGATTTTATATGCGTTTTATTGCCATTGAATTTCCTAAAGACCACAGAATCAGATTAGTTTTGTGATCCTTCCATTTCCTTGTTTGGCATAAAAGAATTTAGACGTGTTTTATTAGCATATCCGCTATAGACAATCACAAAAATTATTTTAGAGCCTGCAAGTTTGATTAATTTCTCTGAACTGGTTTCAAAGAATCAAATCAAAACTCTTACATCCTCATCTAAAATGTTCATAAAATGTTTAATAAAACTATATAAATATGCTATGTATTGCAATATTTGTAAAAGTAAACAAGATTAAGGATTTAGTGTCCTTTAGAATCTGTTTTAGACCAAAATACAATAAATTTTTACCAACATAAGCCAGCTCTACAGTAAACTGACACACATAACCAGACTTAACCTCCCTCTCCAGGGTACCAATTCAGAACACAAAACTAAAATATGCACGAGTGCACTTGGTAGAACGCAGAATACCGGGTGGTCCTCTCACCCTCTGTGTCTTGGATGTCAAGGACTCTTCTGATCTGGGACAGGGGCATCAGGGCTATGTGTTTGAGCTGGGCGGGCGGCCGTGTCTGACCCAACGGACTCCGGAACGTGGTTATCACCTTGTGTCTCTTCCTGGCGATCTGAATATGAAGACGCACAAGGAAAAAGCACACACATTATTAAATGCTTAAAACATGCAGCTTTCTTCATAATGCAGGAATGTCAATGTTCTCTTCTGGAATAGTGGGGAGTCCTTCTGGTGCTTTATAAGAGCTGAAATGTGTAATGCAGATCGGGGTGACAGATATGCATACAGAGGACTTCCTAAAATGAATAATTGATCACTCAGAGTCTTCCCTTCTCCCTGCTCTCATTACTAGGCCAGAGCCGGCACTGGGCGAGGAGAACCACAGCCGCATATCGGCACACGCGAGCGAACCCCTCCACGGGGCTTAAACGCATCCCCTTCACTAAGTGGGGAAACAGGCCAGAGAGTCGAGTCAGCAAGCACAGATTGAACACGCATAAATTATACACATTTTTCTTTAACCGTACCGCTCACCCGTAAACTGAACAAACAATTGAGGTTGCTGAAATTTTGGAGAAAAAAAAGGAAGGAAATTTAGGGAGGACAGAGGGAAGGGAAGACCAAAAAAAAAAAAAAAAAAAAAAAAGATGTCCACTAGATATTCACAAAAAAACATGATAAATCTAGTTTGAATACATGTGCTAGTTCCTTAGAAAGCTTATAGGTACAAAAATTTTGATTTAATGAAAAATGTCAAATGGAGTAAACAATGCATCAAGTAACATTTTCCTGACACTATGTAAATATGCGAGTATATAAATCATTTTTAAACGGTAATAAAGTGAAAAGTATTGTTACAGAATAAATATTTGAATCCTAAATATTCTGGTGTTTTCTTGGGGTTATACTAGTTGGTATTTGAACTATACAGTCGCAAAAAGTCAAATTATTTGATTTTGAAATTTGTTCCTACTTTTAAATGACAAAAAAAACATTTTGCATTTTAAATGAGAAATTTTCCTTCATTACATTTTCAGGATAATTACACCACCTAGAGAATTTCAAATAATCAAACAGTATTTTCATTCAGAAGAACATGCTTATAGAAGAGGTGTATTTAAATATCTGTCAGCATTTATTACATTTTACTGGTTTTGAACATTTCATAACACATTTCATGAAAATTAGTGGAAAAAGATCCAGATACACGCACAAAATAATAATAAATGACACCTAATGGATTCACAAAACAACTGTGGATAGCTCCAAAGTCATTCTGATACTTAGCATTGACTTTTTATCAATTTAATTGTTTTTTTAAATGCAATGTGGGTGTAATAATAGCAATATAGTGAAAATCTAGCTAGTAGTTTGACATAAGGCTGTCATTAAAAACCCCATAAACAAGACCAGAAATCAAGACTAATGTCTTTCATATATTGGTGCTGCTTTTAGGAAGCTGATGGAGCATTTGCATTATGAAGAAAATAGGGGGGGGGGATTACTTCCCATCTGTAATATTTCCATAAATGCATTCAGAAGAACAGTTATGGTGCAGTGACAAGGAAAGACTGAGTTTTACCTCCAAACAGTCGTTGAAAAGGAAGAGTGTGACATGTTCTCCCCGATCGCAGGGTTTGTCTCCCAGAGCGATGGTCTCCACCCTGTGAACCAGACTCCGGTGGGACGACAACAGATTGGCCTGCAGGCGCACACAAAAATCAGTTTCCTCCTCGCATAACATTTGCAACCTTTTCAGCAAATGAATTAATTATAAGTGATTGGTGTGCAGAAATTTGTTCAAATCAGAGCGCCTGATGAACATGCTTGCATTTCCTGTCTCTGAGCCTGCGGGCACATATTCTCAGATTCCTCTGAGTGCTGTTCCTGGATCAGACTCTGACTCGTGTCCATGCTGCTTCAGTTCCCATGAGCTACAAAAACCAAACTGATCCAGGAAAAGCTGGGGGGGCGATCATTGGTTTGGCAGCCCCGTCTCTAAACGCAGCTGTTCTGGGGCGAATCTGACAGGAGACAACATGAGCTGACTCACTCTGATCGATTTAATGGTGAAAGGAAGTTTCAGAGAGCATGGCAGCATCTCCCATCACAGAGAGAAGAGGAACATCAACCAACAATACAGCGTCACACTTTACAATTTACTGTTGAAATAGCCATATTCTAACACATTCATTGCATTTAATACATTTCTTGAAGTCCACTTCTAAATGTTAGTTAAGCTTTATAGCACTAAAAATGGTTAATTTAGTTTTACAATACCATTTCCGCCCTGTCTGACCTTTAGAAACAGACTATTTCAGCTTTAAAATTAGAAATGTGGCTTTAAAGTGCCCCTATATTATTACAACTATAGTTTTACATGCATCCAAGATCAGAACACTATATTTTCTAAGAATATACACTGCAGCATAACCTCTTTTCTCAGTGTTTGAAATGGTTCCATAAAGGATTCAGTCTCTCTAAACCCCTCCTTTCTGAGAGCCTACTCTGCTCTGATTGGTCAGATGGGCCAGTCGGTTGTGATTGGTCTACCGCTTCCAGCGCATGTTGGAAACGAAAAACCCATTACCATATCTGAATTTCAGCTCTGGAGGTTTCCTCAGCACAGTGATCCAAACAGTACCGATAGCATATTTTGGAAGTGCAAGCAAAGTGGATTTGCTTTCGCAGCACAGAAAACAGCGTATTCTTGATGTCGATAACACGATCCAAACTCTTCTAGGCCTCAAGTAGAGCTAAAGTGTTTGCATCGGGTCAAAGTAGATGTCATTCGAGGGTACCATTGATCTTTGTAGATCTTTTACATTCACAAACAGCCATATTAAACACTACATGAAAGGTAATATTAGAAAAAAGCACAAGAGAGGCACTTTAACATCTATTTGGAAATGACATCTCTTGCGATTGGCTGCGCTCTATTGCAAAATAGTTGAATTTTTTTGAGGGGTGTAAATGGATGGTCATGTTTTAATGTGCTCATGGTTCTGACCTCAACACTGTGATGATTTCTGAATGAGCGGTTTTTATAGTTTTCATGGTCTGAGTGGACTGGCGGTGGAGATTTGCTTGGTGAATGCTGGAGTGTGCTTACATCATACTCCTATTTCAAAAGAGCGACAAAAATCCCTTGGTCATAATATGGTGACTTCATTTGTGCTGGTCGGGGAGATGGAAATGAGGTGAAGTTATTTGAGAGGTGTGAAAGAGGGCGGCGATTTTCAGCAAATAGCGCATTTCATTGCGGTCTGTTGACTCAAAGCTTCAAAAGACTTGGAATATAGCTCTGCTTGTTTGAAGGCAAGTAAATAACAGAATTATGGGTGAACTATTTCCAGAAAAGTGGAAAAACTACTCACAGGGCAGCCGTCCACCTCATAAACAACATCAAAGATCTGTTTCTGTCCCTCTGTTTTCCTTTTATCCTCATTTATATGCCTGTAAAAATAAAGAGAGAGAGAGAAAGATAACTTTAGTTAAACGTCACTGTTTCAGCCCACTAAAACGGTTTTGGCTGAAAAAGAAAAACTAATTTGGCTGAAAATTATTGCTTGCCAAAATTTTGGTGCATCTTCATCACAAATCTATTTTAAGGAAAACTTTAGGAGGTAATCGCAGGACTCACGTCATCACTTCCTTGAGAGACTCGATGGCCTTTTCAAGTGTCACTTTGTCTGGGTTGTCATCTGTTGTGTGTTTCCTTATATCTACAGAGAACAAAATCCACTCTAAATCTCGTTTTCTTGTGTCAGCATACAGAGGTGAAACAAACCGCTTATTGAATAATGTTTGTATTTTCCATGAGGTTGATCAACAATTGTTTTTTTTCCCCCATGCAGTGGAAAAAAATTTAAATCATCTGGATTCAGTCAGATTTACTGAATAGAAACAGCTGTTTGTGTGTCTTTCACTTGCATCCTGCCGACAGCCGTATTCATGCGTTACCGTTCAGCAAGAGGGCGACGCTCGGCAGTCTCTGTACTGGACGGATCAAAAGCTCAACGAGAGTCTGGCGGCCACACTCGGGTTTAGCCTGATTAATCTGGATAACAAAATGAAAGAAGATGTGAATAAACGGTCTTCATGAAAAAAGCCCATATAAAACCACTTAACTACAGAGTAGATTTAAACTCTAAAGATATCAGTACCTTCAGGAACGCATGAAATCTTGGCTTCTGTCTCTCACATCTCACTATGGTCTCTTTGCTCATCTCAAAGAAGTTGACAAATGGTGGGTAGGCCTTCACCAGCTCTCCAGACTGAGAGAGGATTTTAAAAAATAAAGAGAGATCACAAAAGCTGCCATTCAGTCTTTGACTTCGTTATGAGCTCCACGCCGGAGGAGGTCGAGTTCAAAGCTTTATCACACTCACATATTTCAGAATAATGTCTCCAACGCTCCTCTCTTCAGACCAGTTCATCACCAACTCCTCGAGATCCGCCTGTCAAAGCACATTCGTCAGCGAACACGTTCAACACAGCCTTTACTCAGCGTTTTGGAAAGGTTATTGCCTACCTTTATTCTCGTGTGCACATCATAGATGTCTGGAATACTGCCAAAGATGGTCTTGATCTCTTCTTGAGCTAGAATGGGGCCGCCCACCTGACCCTCTTTGTCCAGTGGGTCTTTGAAGAGCTGAAAGAACCGATGAATAAAAGAAATTACATCACTAAGCCAGGATGGACCACTCACTAATGCCGTGGGACTTGACAGTAGAGGTCTGCATTCATGCCGATTAGATTTGCTGCGGGACTGGACTAAACCTCTGATTTGTAGGCATGAGAGGGTGCTATTTCTAAGAGATGGCAGCCAAAGTGGGCAGATTTATAGTAGAGTGGGGTGATAGTTTTCAATATTTTTCAGCCTTTTGACATTTTAAAATAAACCCTAAAAATGTAGTTTATTCACTACCATTCAAAAGTTTGAGGTACTCAAGTTTTCTTCAAGTCTCAAGTCTCTGAGGCTCAAATTAACACTGTATTAAAAATACAGTAAAAACACTGATAATATTGTGAAACAGCATATTACTATTTAAAATAACTTTTCTATTTAAATCTATTTTTCTGTGATGCAAATCTGATTTTTCATCAGCCATTACTCACATGATCTGGTATAATGGGTGGTATAATGCCCTTTTCACAAGATGTAAAATAATCTCTCAGCCAAGGAAAGCTCAATTAAATTATGCGCTAAACTTATTTACAGGCGACTGTAATCGTACAATTTACTATTCTTTGGTTAAAGATTTTTTTTAATGATATTTGGTCGCATATGCGAGTGATTTACTCGTATAAAAAAATAAATGAATTTATAAAAATAATATAAACTAGTCATCAAATTTATAAAATTAAATAAATGTATAATTACAATTAAATAATTATATATATTTTTTATATAATAAACTGTTGAGAACATAACATATGGAAAAGACTTACAGTTCTGCGAGAGTGGAATGAAACTGGGAAAATCAGTCCCGTGCAGACCTCTACTTGACAGCTACTCCATAAACTTAATAACAATCCAGTGGACCACAATGGAAAGGTCAGGCTATTCAGTATTGCCTGATGATCTGACACCACTGTTCAGTGAAATTTGCTGGATTCTGATTGCATATGATGTGGCATTTACCATGCAAGCAGACACAGAAGTGTGTGTGCATGTGTGTTTTTGTATGAGCTCCACATGTAGGAGTGCAAAGCAAAGCTCAAACGTCCATGGCATTTGTGCCGAAATCTAATTCATTTTCCCTCCTACTGGTCAAAGGCACTGGTTTAGCTTGATAAGTCCACAGCCAGGTACCACATTCTTATGTGTGTGGAAAGGAGAAAGAGAACACACAAGACGCACACTGAACACAAACCTGCATGACCGTGGCCAGGATATCAACGTAGTTGCTCTCGGTTTGATAGAGCTCCTTGGAGACCTGCCATCGCGCCGACTGCTTGGGAAGGGCGGGAGTCGAGCATTTGGGAGGTTTGGCATTCTCTGAAACACATAAGCAGACACACAGGGGTTAGCAGATATACTACACATTGTTTCTTCTCATCCTATGATAGGTTTCATCCTCTTTTTAAAATATATTTGATGTTGAAGAAAAATAAAGTCAATAGGAATCTATGAAATCCTAAGTTAAAATTTGCATTTTAATTAAAAGTAATGTTCCATGTTCAATAGAAATAAAATCAATCAATCAAATACACAGAAAAGAGTAAAATACACCGTTCTCAGTTATTCTGAATTAAGTTCAGCTGTATTAAATCAAATCATATACATGTAAAAGGGGTAGTCCAAATTCTGTCATTTACTCACCCTCATATCATTCCAAAATACTTTCTTCAGTGGAAAACAAAAGAATATTTATTTGGTAACTAAACAATTTTGGTTCCCATTGACTTCCATTGTATTGACCAAAAGAAAAAAGATTTCAATAGGAACCAAAACATAAAAAAAAATCTTAAGTTCAGCAGAAGAAAGAAATGCATACAGGTTTAGAACGACATGAGGTTGAGTAAATGATGATAGAATTAAAATGTTTCAGTGGACAATCCGTTTAAGTACAGGTGGTGTAAATATTAAATATTCTTTTTTATCTTAAGTCATTTTTGCTGTTCTGTTTGGTAAAGTGGTAGAAATTAAAACATAAAAGGAAGAAAAATATTTTCTGTGGTTATCGACATGAGGGTGTGTTCACACTTGGTAGATCTGGTTTCTGTTGCACAATATACATCTCAAAAGCTGCTGTTTTTTCATTTGTTTGCTTTGTATCTTTAGATCCGGCCTTAAAAATGAGAGTATGAACGCTAAGTGAACCAGGTTTAAATGTATCATTTTCTTTTTTGGTCCAGACCAAAAGAACCAAACAAGTCTGATCACACCCTAAATTGTATTGAGCATTGTGCATTCCAAGGAAATAATAATAATAATAAATAAACACGTTTGAACCAATACTAAGAAATTTGATCAATGTAAGCAACCTCCTTTTCTCCAAAAGACCTACATTAATACATGTAGATGTTTACATTAACCCTAGGCTACACCCTGGGCTAAAATTGAATGAATGTCACCTGTCTGGTTTTCCTGCCTGCACACTGGAGTGCTTGTACGCTGCAGTGGCCACTCTTTCTCTGATCTACGCTGTCTGGCACTCCTCCGCCTACCGCTGCTCCTCCTGCACCTGAGCTCTGCAAAAAGACAGCTGCCTCACTCATCTAAAACAAACCCTGACCTGGTTCTGGTTCATCTCAGCCTTGCCTGGGATCACCCTGGACCTCAGAGATCAAAGCCTAGAGAGTTCTGGAACAGAACTCTTACATAATGCAGTGGGAACTTTTGCAAACTTTTCAAACAACCAATCAGGGCAATGTTGTTATTTGTTTACTGAATGTTAAAAAAATGAATTCTATCCATTTGTTTAACTAGAGAAGACAGGGGGAGTGTTATATTATTTGTCCGCTTTAGTCACATGACATGCCGGATCATTCATTTCACCTCCACTGGTTTTGCACGTGTCGGGTGTGTTGGAGATGTCCAGCAGTGAGCCCATGGAGAGGGAGTGCTCAGCCGAGGGTCTCTTGCGTGGTGGGAAGGGAGAAATCTCTGTCTCTTTGGTGAGCTGAGCCAAAGTTTCTCTGAGACGCCGCCGTTTCCTGCCACTGTTGGGTGTCGTGAGAGACAGCAGAGACACGGCTTTCTTCATCGCAGGACTCTCCGGCTGAGAGGACGACACAGTGACAACATATATAAGTGCACTGCACTTTAGTGAAGATGTAAATTCAACCACAGTACTTATAATTCATGATACGTTGCATTATAAAGTGAGGCAGAGATGACATATTAAACTAGTTAGCATTTTAGCACTAATAGTACATGGGTAACCAAACAGTTGATGGGCCCCATTGACTTCCATAGTATGAAAAAAAAAAAAAAAAAAACACAGTACTATGTCAAAAGGGCCCATCAACTGTTTGGTTGATGACATTCTACAAAATATCTTTTGTGTTCAGCAGAAGAATTCAATCATTCAGGTTAGGAAGAACTTGAGTGAGAGTAAATGACAGAATTTTCATTTTTGGGTGAACTAACCATTTAAGTCAATGGGTTTTTGAATAGGTTTTTGGCTAAATGCCTAAAATAAGATATTTTCATATTTAGTCTATGACAAAGAAATACATCAGTAACACCCCTTTGTGATTTTTTTTTAAAGCTTTTAATTGTCTTGAAAATGGCTGTTGCTAACAAGTGGCTAAATGGGACATTGTTCTAACTCAATTTCAAGGATTATAAAAGGATTTCAAAGACTGAAAGAGTAGTCAGGAGCAAAATTGTGGTGACATTGAAGTTATGCAGCCATGGTGGAGTTTGTTTAGGGAAAAACTGCAGACCGGGCAACCCTGGCTTGAACTACTAGTGATTGATTTTTTTTTTAAACTGTTGATGCATTATTGTCACATTAAAGGAGAAGTTCACTTTTAAAAAACTTTTGCTGATAATTTACTCACCCCCATGTCATCCAAGATGTCCATGTCTTTCTTTCTTCAGTCGAAAAAAAATTAAGGTTTTTGATGAAAACATTCCAGGATTTCCCCCCATATTATGGAGTCCAATGGGACCCAAACGGTTCAAGGTCCAAATGACAGTTTCATTGCAGCTTCAAAGGGCTTTAAACGATACCAGACGATGAATAAGGGTCTTATCTAGCGAAACGATCGGTCATTTCAAAAATAAATAAAAAAGTTTAAGTTTTATAAGCACAAATGTTCGCCTTGCGCTGTTCTGTGATGCACGTTCGTTACGTCACGTAATACGCAATTACGTTGAAAAGGTCACGCTTGACGTGTTTACAAATGTGCGGAAGGAGGACCATATAGACATTTTCAAATGTATTTGTGTCAGTTTATCGTTTAAAATGCCCATTTCGTGTGCGTATCCTGGGTGTTTTAATATTAAAAAGCCAAAAAGAACATTTTCTTCAGGACAGAAATTTTTCAAGCGTGACCTTTTCAACGTAATTGCGTATTACGTGACGTCACGAACGCGCATCACAGAACAGAGCAAGGCGAACATTTGTGCTTATAAAACTTAAACTTTTTTATTTATTTTGGAAATGACCGATCGTTTCGCTAGATAAGACCCTTATTCATCGTCTGGTATCGTTTAAAGCCCTTTGAAGCTGCACTGAAACTGTCATTTGGACCTTGAACCATTTGGGTCCCATTGGACTCCATAATATGGGGGGAAATCCGGGAATGTTTTCATCAAAAACCTTAATTTCTTTTCGACTGGAGAAAGAAAGACATGGACATCTTGGATGACATGGGGGTGAGTAAATTATCAGCAAAAGTTTTTTTAAAAGTGAACTTCTCCTTTAACTTTGACATCCCAAAATTCAACATGAGACATTTTTCTCACACACAGTATGAGTTGCAGTCTTCCACCCCTTTTATCAGCCAATACATTGGTGCATCTGTAGATTTAAAATATTACCTGAAATCAGACTTCTACAAAAGCACAGACCATCACTTCAGAACTAAATTGTGAGGTTTGCTGTGAAATGTTTATGTTAATAAAAAAAAATCCTCTAAAGAGAAAACAAATTAGATTAGTACTTCCAGAACCAAACTGCTGTCATTTTACAGGTTTCCTCACCTTTTCATAAGAGTACATAGATTCCCCAGCACGGGCATCCATTTGTATACTGCCCCAAAACCACTGCGGAAAAACACAGAATGAGAAATAAAAGAACACAAACCTAAATGCGTTCATTTAAAACACCTCCACTGAACCCTTTAACACCTTTAAATAAATAGTGATGCATTTATGATTGTAACTGAACTACTAAAACCCCTGATGTGTGCAAAAGAAAGATTCCCACTCCTTGCAACATACTACAGGAGATAATGGACTACAGACAGTAAACAGCGTGAAATAACAGAGTGTATTTCTACACACTATTATTAAGGACCCACACAGAGCCCAGCGTGTACTTGTGAGATGTTAAGTCAAGTTCATACCTCCTGCTTCACTACATAGAGTCTCTTCAAGGGAGTAAAGGGCAGTTCTTTAATGGAGTTCTCTTCAACTACCAAGTGAGTGCACTTTTCATCACCCACCGCCTGGACTCGTCCACCTGAACAAAACAAGCAGAACACACTCCTTTAAAAAAATCCCCCTCAAGCAGAAGTCAGGGGTCATTGGCTTTTACAGAGAGGGTCTAGCAATAAAATACAGAGACGTATCATTGGGTCAACGTCTCAGATGCATCAGAATGAAAAAGCTTTGGTTAATCGAGAATTATTTGAGCAGAAGGTGTTTGACATTTGAAAACATGAAACGTTTTAGATTTGTTTCAGAAAAGACACTGATGCATGAGAGTTCTGTACCGTGTTTCTGAGTCCTCTCCTCCATGTTAGTTTTCTCCTCCTCAGAGAATCCCAGAAAGCTCAACACGCAGTCCTGGAACGGAGGGACTTTAAACTCTGTGCGGAACTCCTCGTTGCCTGCGTGGAAATTGCTAAACCAAAAAAAATAAATATATAAATATAAATATATAAATATATATATATATAAAATACGCAATCAGACACACCACAACACCAAAATATGCTACTAAATATGAGCAGTTTTTTTTTTTGTTAGTGTTAAAATAGTTACAATTCTGTGTGAATTAAAATAAAATGCAACAAATTTTACTTCCATTATCTGATGCATTTTCAGAATAATTTTAAGACTCACTGGGGTCCCTCTAAAGGTTTGCTGAGGCCCCCTGGTTAAGAACCACTGCCTTTGAGCCCTCTTGGCTAACATTAACTACTAGCCTGCGCCATTTATGTAACATCATTCAAAAAGGAATGTAATTTCAAAGGAAGAGCAAATTATATTTTGCTGAAAGATTATAAATAACGTTCACTGATGCATCTTGCATAACAAGGCCAGACACATGTATTAAGACAGAGCAGGCTTCAAGACTTTCTCCATTAAGTATTGTAGGCACAGAGTGGATGGTATGGAGAAAAAAAAAACCTTAGATTCAACATCCAGTCCAGAGTGGCAGTTCATTAATGTGAAAGGTCAGGTTCAATGCTCAATACATGTGTGGAAAATGTCAAAAACTAATTGCAGTGGAAATCACTTTAAATATGGAAGCAGGGAGGGTCCGCCTGGTTTGCGCACCAGTGGCTGGACTTTTCGGCTTCATCATTCACAGTTTTTACTCCTCTATACCCACACAGTGGATTGACGCAGGGAATAGTTTTATGCCCGACACACACACAATCTTACATGTCATCTCTGTGCTCCCATGCCTTGCGTATCCACTCAGGGGTGAGGATGGGTGTGCCCATGCACACTGCCAACTTAAAACAAAAAAAAAGAAAGAAAGCAGTTAATAGCATCAGGACGGAAGAGATCCCCTCACCATAGCCTGCTCGATGCATTATGCATGAGGCTAATGAATGATTCAGCCCAATTCAGCACGCTGTGAGAAGAGATACAAGAGAACTGTTTTAATCAAACCCTTTCTAAATAACGCAGACACATCAACAGCAGACCACGTTTCAGAGAGCACACCTGGAGCTTGAGGAGCCATCAGGAAATAGCCATCACTGAACAAAGACATTTAATCAAGAGTCTCTTTACTGAGGTTGATTTTTAGGACTTAAAATATGAATGAGGAAATAAAGGATATAAAGAGCAATGCATTTAACAGTCTGGGTGATTGACTTTTCCTAAACACTGCACTGGGATTTGAAGGTGAGAGCAAATTTAACCAGTATCAAAATCACCTGATTTTCAGTCCATAATGCTGATTATTCTGGTCCAGAACTACACACTTAGACAGGAAGAGCTCATCTGACAGGCACATTAAGCGATCAAGTTTGTTTTGTTTTTTTATGTAGCATTTAGGAATACTTTTTTATTACAATAATAATAAAAACATACAGAAAACACGTCTATAGACTGTGTAATCAGAATGTTTGTCAATCCAAACGTGATATTTACAAATTACATGACAGTTTAAAGTTTGGAGTCTGTATGTTTTTGAAAAAAGTCTCTCATGCCCACCAATGCTGCATTTTTTTTTTTTATCAAAATATTGTATAAATATAATACATAAAAAACTAAGAAACATGATTAGAATTTAAAATATCTTTTCTATGGTAATATATTTGATGTATATTATATTATTATTAGTATATATTATTATGTACATTATATTTAATCATGTGATGGCAAAGCTGAATTTTCAGCAGACATTACTCCAGTCTTCAGTAGTCACATGATACTTTATTTGATGCTCAAGAAACTTTTCTAATTATTACTCATGTTGAAAACAGTTGTGCAGCTTAATATTTTTTGTGGAAACCATGATAAAAAAATTTTTTTTAAAAATCAGGATTCTTTGATAAAAAAGAAAGTTAAAAATAGAATATTTATAGAAAAAAAGAGATTTAATTAAACAAATATTTTTGCCATTTTTTTATCAATTTAATATATCCCTGCTGAATAAAAGTATTAATTTCTTTAAAAGAAAAACCTTACTGTCCCCAGACATCAGAATTTTCATTCTGTAGTGAAAACGGTTCCTTAAACTGATTATGATCCATAATATCAAAGTATTTTGTAAATCCGTGTTTTGAATGCATGTATACTTTTTGTATATTTGCTTACTGTGTAAATTTGTATGCATATATATTACTCTCCTGTAGAACACATGCCTCATCTTTACATTGGTGTATATGATTTGATTTGTGGCAGCAATCATAGATACTGTCATTACAGCAGGGTGAGTCAGACCCAAACAAAGGATTTCAGAACTGAAAATCTTTTTTCCCTGATGATTCAGTATAGACAAAAATCAGTGGGTCTGAAAGATGATATACATGTATGTGTGGATGGGGTGGATAAATACCCTGTACTTTTCACCATGGGTTGAATGGGCGATGAGGTGTGAGACTTTAGCGCTGTCAAACTCTTTTCGGATAGTACCCCCCATGTGATGAACGAGATTTACCAGGGTAACCTGAAGAAAAACAGTTAATTGGGACAAATAATACGGCAGTGAAATTATGGGCTGTTTTTGAGTCTGATGAGCAGACAAGCAGAACTCACCACTTCCTCTTTTTTACGGAATCCGGTGAAGCAGAGAGACAAGTTGAGCATGGTCATAGAGTAGAGAGGCCTGGAGGAGAACGGCAGAGGCTGCGAAAGAGGGCATGGAGGATCACAAAGATGGAATACATCATTAATACGAATAAAAGAAGATCACAAATCTGAGGATGGACAAGAAAAACAGACAGAACAGATCAGGACTATGTCATGACATGGCATTTTTGTCAATCATAATAGGAAGTCACTAACATATAGACGTCTTTAAGGTACAGTAGCAACTAATGTTCCCTCTAAGCCAAGCATGTCCAATCCTTCTCCTGAAGGGCAACTGTGCTGCAAAGTTTACCTCCAACTCCAATTAAACACACCTGAACCAGCTAATTAAGGTCTTAATAGGCATACTAGAAATTTCCAGGCAGATGTGTGGAGGCAATTTGGAGCTAAACTCTGCAGGACAGTGGCCCTTCAGGACCGGCTTTGGACACCCCTGCTCTAAGCAGACCCTTAAATATTGATGAGCCAAAGCATTAGCCACAGGTGAAGCGAATATAATTGATCATCTCTTAAGGCCACAAATTAAGGTCTGGGTAGATTAGATGGTAAGCAAACAATCAGTTCTCGTAATCAGTGTGTTGGATGCAGGACAAATGGGCAGGAATAAAGATCTGAGCGATTTTGACAAGGGCCAAATTGTTATGGCAAGCCGACTGGGTCAGAGTATCTCTGAAACAGCAAGGCTTGTGTGTTGCTCCCAGTCAACAGTGGTGAGAATTTACCAACAGCGGTCCGAGGAGGGACAAACAACAAACCGGCGACAGAGCGTTGGGCGCCAAAGGCTCATCGATGCACGAGAGCAATGAAGTCTGGTCTGAACCAACAGAAGCTCAACAGTGGCACAAAATTTCAATGATGGTTATGGGAGGAATATGTCACACAGTGCATCAAAATCTTCTGCGTATGAGGTTGTGCAGCCACAGGCCAATCAGAGTGCCTATGGTCCATAGGGTTGCGCGATATGCTCCATTTTCATATCGTCCTATCGTCAGCCTGTGAGATCGGCGATACACGATATTATCGTGAGGGGGCGGGGCTTACTTATTTGATTATTAACTTGCTTATTTACTCATCAATTTGCTTGTTTTATTACTTCGTTTTAAATGAGAATCTTTTTTCTATTTTGCTAGCAAAGGTGGAGTGTTTATTAATAGGCTAAATCAGGTTATTTCCTGGTATAGTGAGGTAAAAAAAAAGATCCTAATCATTCTTGTATCTGACTCGGAGTATTTCAACATGTCAGCGGGAAATTTACGGACACACATTATCCTCTCATGCCGTTACAGATCTGCAGCATTTTGACTGTTTGACGAGATGTGAACACGTTTTAATTTCTTGATTCAAGAAAGAGTCGGAGTCTGCGATATATGTCCTCCTACCAGTGCTCTCTCTGTCTGGATGCACTTCACATGCGCACCGCACTTCAATAACGCAGGTGTTTTAAATGCCAGGAGAAATCAGAGGCAAAAATCTAAAAGTCGATCGGTTATACGCCGACTTAAACTTATGACTTGACTCTGATAAAGGAAAACGGGTTAATCCGTTTACATGACCACATGCATTGTCAGTTTATTCAGCATAATCGAGTTAATAACGTGCATGTAAACGCGCTCAATCCCTGAAAACGAAAGCAGAAACGGACTGAGCTTTCGCTGCATTAACAGCACGTTCTCTCAGAGTCGACGGTGGATAACGGTAGGCTACAGCAACTATCTTAATTTACTGGCTGAATATTTCTCTTGTGGACTTACATTATTGACAGCGAAAAAATTAGAAGAATATTTCTTGTTAAACAAGTTTGAAGTTGCTTGTGATTTTCACAGATGGCAGAGTTTCACAGATGCTTCGTGAACTAAAGACTTTTATTAGGCCTAGGCGGCCTATATCATTTTATTGATATTATTATTATAATTCATATTTTGTAATTGTATTGTTTTTAGTGTTATTCGTGTCATTAAATATTTTGTTAATGTGCTATGGAAACAAAATACTGACGAACAACGATGCCGCGTCTTCATCTAGGCTCTGTATAAAAATTATGCGTCTGTTAAAGCACTCTTGACAATTTGTGAATGGATCACCTTGCAATGAAATTTCGTTGTGGGATGTAGTTTTTGTTTTGTCTGTTTTAAAAACATTTTCTTTGAGGAGTCCTCATACGCGCGTGATATCACCGCAAGTGTGGTGATGTCGTTATGAATTTAGGCAAGGCAAATATAATTGTAGTTCCTAATTAATTTAATAACTATACTAACTTCATAATAATAATAATGATTTAATACATTAATGGAAAAACGAGCCAATTATCGTATTGATATCGTCAAAGGCATCTGCCATCGGCGATATCCCTGTCTATCGTCGATACACGATACTATCGTCTATCGGCACAACCCTAATGGTCCACCTTTAAAAAAGCCTACAAAGGGCACTCGAGTGTCAGCACTGGAACTTAGAGCAGTGGAAGAAGTTCAATGAATCCAGTTCTCTTTTACATCACGTGGACAGCCATGTACGTGTGTGCCGTTTGACACCAGGATGCACTGTGGGACGATAACAAGCCGGTGGAGGTGTGATGCTCTGTGCAATTTTCTTCTGGGAAACCCTGGGTCCGGCTATTCATGTGGACGTACATTTGACGTGCCACCACCTAAACATTGTTGAACACCACTTAATGACAATGGTGTTCCCTGGAGGAAGTGGTCTCTTTCAGCAGGATAATGCACCCTGCCGCACTGCACACATGTGTGTTTATGACTTAAAGAATCTGCTGCTAATGTCTTGCTGCCAGATACAACAAGACATCTTCAGAGTCCATGCCTCGGGAGGTGGGCACTGTTTTGGCAGCACTCGCAGGGCAATAATAAATAAAGTATTTAAATATATATATATATATATAGGGTTGGGCATCGTTTTGATTTGAACGATTCTGATTCCGATTCCGATTCTTCCTTTCGATTTCGGTTCTTTTCGATTCTCGATTCCGATTCTTTGAGGGGTGGAGTCAAAATCTGTCACATGCTCATTTCACAGAGGAAATTTTATTTTGATTCAATAATGAGTAAATTAGGAATGCCTCTGCACCAGACCAAAAAGCATTTATATATATGCAGAACTTGCACCCTGGTCTGGACTCTATGGATATGTATGAACTAACTCAATGCATTAAAGCTTGCTTTAAAACACCATTGAGAACTTGTATCATTTTCCGGTCGCAGCTTAAAATGATTTTAAGTTTTAAAAAAAGATGTTAAAATATGTTATATTTAGCATTTTATATGCATCTAATAGCTACCTTGCTTAGCACGCTATAAACATTCTCTATTCATATGAAAATACCCCAAATCGCGTTGGTCCACGTGAGATGATTGACAGCTGTAGGGTACCATGAATGAGAGCGCGCTGATCACACACTGATACGAATGAGGAAGAGCAGAGACATAGCTCGCTGTGTTCACTGTTTGAGCACTTCAGATCACATAATGAATAGAAATGTGATAAATTATGAAATATTTTACAAACATGTGATGATAAATCATTATTTCTCCAAATATGCGCACCATTGGACTAAGAGCCCTGGCAGATGCTATTGCGTATTTGAACACAAATAAACCGGAGAAGATGTGAATGACTGCTTTATAATTATGAATTTATGAGTGATGATTTTTATTCAAAATAACGAACGTTACCAAACAGAATCAAGGAATGGAACTACCCGTTTTATAATTATTATTTTGCACTCCTGGCATTACTAATGTTGGTCGCGCAGGGTTGCCTGAGGAGGACGAGACAGTGGACCGCGCAGCACGTCGAACTAGCGCACTCCTTGTTAATTCTGTACACCATGATGCAGGCGTCGGTGTTTAGTCATATTTGTAGTGCATCCATTCCTCCCGTGCAAGAAATAAGTCACATGTATTGCACTGTGCCGACCCAGGCTTTTTTAAGGTAAAATAAAGCCACGCTTTTGAGCGCCGCTTACCAGCACATAATGGCTGCATGGCTGCAACAGAACAAGCGGGCGCGGGCGCGGCAAGCACTTCCGGAAATCCAGTGGCCACTATGGAAACCAAAACTTGCGCGTTTGGAACCGATGATCGGAATCGAAAACAATTTTTCTAAACGATTCCGATGGAATCGTTATTTTGGAACTGGTTATTTGGAACCGGTTATATATATATATATATATATATATATATATATATATATATATATATATATATATATATATATATATATATATATATAATATTATTGTTTTTGAAATTTAAATAAAACAAAAAAAATATCATTTTTATCAATTGTTTTTTTTATTTTTAGATTTAATATATATAATAAAATAATAAACTTACAGTATATTTATTTTTTAGTTTTATAATTTAAATAATTTTATTATTTGTATAATAATGCTATTTATCATTTATACTATATATTTTTTAACATTTAAAATAAAGTAAAAAAAAAAAAATTATATATATATATATATATTTACTATTATGTACTATTGTTATTTGTGTATAACTTACAATAGATTTGAAATGTTATTCATTTTATTTACTTTTATATACATTTTATTTAAATTTTTTATACATTTCTGTGTGACCGCTCAGGTGTTAAGACTATGGAGTGTGTACTGTGGCAGATAAGCTGTGTACCGCAAGATTTAACAGCAATAAGACAAGCCCTCATTTCTCACTGGAATGTTGCAGTCGTATCTATATTCTGGTGTTCGTCAGACTTAATCTTTCTGTCCGGTACCGATCGCTAGCCAGCCAAGTGTTCGTTTTGCTCTGGAATATCTGGAGGAGTCAAACAGACACTCCTGCGTACACTCAGATAAGCCAGCAACATTTTTCAGGCTATACAGAAGCAATCAAAGCTGCTTACGAATCCATTTCAGTTGGAAGAACAACTTTATTTCAACTGGCTTTTACTCAACCCATGACGGCAAGCAGATGCTGCTAGTATCAAACCATTCACCACCTCAGGGAGGAAAAAACACAGAAGATGGCTGTGATCCTGTGGGTGCTTGTTGTTTTATTTCAGGGTCTTACCTCTCCCTTGCTGGCGCAGTGCATCACGGCAGGAGGCCCCAGGATACGGCTGTCATTCTTGTACAAGAAGCTGTATTCGGGAGCCTGGAAGTCTTTCAACACAAACACAGTCTCGAACTCGCAATTCTCGCCGTCACCAAAATCTCTGACATTTTCAGTCTTGATGCAGCGGGTGTTTATATCCTAATGGGATGAAGAGGAAAAATTCATAACTGAAGTAAAAATGACAGAAAACAATATCAACAAACACATTAGTTAGATTGTGATCAGCATGTCCTCAAAAGCAAAGAGATATCTCCTTTAGTATAAGGGATTTTAAAGATGTTAAAGTGTTCTGACAGATGACACACTGGAGAAAGACAGCAGTCATTTGTCAGATGTTGATTTAGTGACACAAAAACAAGTGTCAAGGACGGTTCACACAGGACACCTAGACGGAACAGAGTGAAAAGATGCATTTTTCTGATGCCATGGTCAATATATGATATTTACTTATACATGCTCATTTATGCCTGTTTTTAAGCTATATCTTTGCCATTTTCATGCACTAACATAAAATATGTAATATTTAATACTTCACTTCTAATGTTTTAAAAATGTACAAATTAATAGTAATAACTAATACAATACTACACTAAAATAGAAGTACTAATTTATACTGTGTGTGTGTATATATATATATATATTTATATATATATATATATATATATATATATATATATATATTAGGGGTGTAACGGTACGTGTATTCGTACCGGACCGTTTCGGTACAGGGCTTTCGGTTCGGTGCACGTGTGTACCGAATGACTGAATGCAATATTTTGTGTGCGGAACATAGGTACATTTTCGTGTTTCCACACGAACATATTAAGTGGCGGAAGCCTTCGCGTTCAGCGCAAATCCCGCCCTGCAGCTGATTCTAAAGTTTTACCAGAGCCCGTCTGGTTTTAGTTTTACCCGTCGTCACTGTAACCTAAACCAATGAAATCGACTGCAGGGCGAAAAAAAGCTTTTCCGCTCCGCCTCCGTGTGCGCCGCCGCACCCTCCGTTCCGTGTGTGTGTGCGTGTGTGTCTGCGCGCTGCGCTCTCTGCTCAATGTTCGACTCCGTGTTTGCACTGCGCGTTCTGCTCTGTTGTTAACGGCCCAAACACTCCAATCATGTACCGATCACGCACTGGAAAAGCAAAGTCCGCTCAAATAAGGTGAAATTTCTCAGTAGTAGGCTTCTGTTTGCTGAGCTGGTATAGTCACGCTAGCAACAATGGTAAAATGACCTGCTCTGATCACATGCTCTGGTAATAATAGCTTTGTAGGAATATATTTTATTTTGATAATTAGTAAAAAAAATGGGAAAAAAAAATCTTAAATTGATTGTTGATTGATTATTGAAAAAGAATAATACATTGATATATATATGTTTAATATTATTTTAATATAGGGCTATTTTCTGTTCCTTTTTTTGAGACAGAGTATTTTATTAAGTGGAGAACTTTGCAGCAGTATTTTATTTCTTATTCTTTTTTTATTTTATATATATATTTTATTATATTTTATTAAAAAGTGTTAAAAAAAAGTGTAAACAAATTGTTAAAAAAAAGTTTATAGTAATAAACAACCTGCAGTTTAATGTTTGCATTTCTTTCCCTTACTGTACCGAAAATAAACCGAACCGTGACTTTAAAACCGAGGTACGTACCGAACCGTGATTTTTGCGTACCGTTACACCCCTAATATATATATATATATATATATATATATATATATATATATATATATATATATTAGACACCCTAAATAAATTAATAAATAAATATTTATTAGGGGTGTCACAATATAATCGCAATACAAAAATGCATGAGTTCAGTATTGTGATGTATCGAATCGTGACATGAGGGTATTGTTACAACCCATATATAATATAATATAATATAATATAATATAATATAATATATTTAAAATCTGTACAAATTAATAAAAGTAATAATGATGCGCACACAGTGCAAAGCATATGTCCGGTGTGAACAGCACCTTACATTCTTAAAGGGAACTGAAAGGAGGTCTGTTAGTTCAGAAATTTCTATAATTCTTGTCTTTTGGGGCTTACTTTCAGAAAAGATTATTCTTACCTGCATGTAAAAACAAAAGATTAAAAGAAACAATTAAATGACACTAAAAAGGGATTAATCACCAAAGGGTTGATTACATAATTGATTGAATTAATTCTTAATTATGGATTAAAGACCACCTGTTGAACAAACACAGGACAAGTTGTTAGATCACATTGTTAGAACTTAGTCCAGACCACCGTGTGAGTGAGTTCGACATTAGACAGCGCAGTGCCCGACCGAATCCCCATGCTGCAAATCCCCCAGTGCTCTCAAGCATGCAAAGATTCTGGATCCCGAGACGTACCATATTGACTATAGATTTTATCAATTTCTCACGCGCCTCTGTGCCCGGCTGCCCTTCTTTAATCTTTACCACCGGGACTTCCATTATTGTGATGGCCTGTAAAAATGAAGAATTGACGTCAACCTGGCAACCCAAAGCTGATAAATTTCCCAGGCAGGAGGGTCTTACAACCTTGTCAGAATTGAAATGAGAACTTCAAACAAATGTCAAGCAAAGTCCAGGAGGAAGTTCTGCTACGTTAATAAGTTGCAGGGAGAATAGAATACTAAAAGAAGCAGCTACATCTGAAGTCCTCTCACATCATGTCAAGGGCAAAGAAAGGAGAATTTCAGGAACATCCCCATCCTCCCCTATGCACTACATAAGAATATTTCATCCTGAATGCACATATTCCAGCTTTAACATTTATCAAGCTCTGGGCGTAGATGTCCCATCATTGACCCTCCAAACACAAACCGTCAGAGCAAATTACATTCATAACATTCATGACCTTTCGTCCGTCAACTCCCAACCGCCACATACCACATCTCAGTATAAGAATGCTGAGTAATATGTTCATCAGCATCGAATCAGAAAAAAAACACCATCCTCAAAGGTGCCGTACAAACTACTGACACGCTTATCAAATTCTGCATCTGTCCTGGACTCAAACGGCTCAAGCAGACATTGCATGATTCAAAACAAAGACTTTTGTCTACTACTGTTTCAACACAGGCGTCTTAAAGGGTTAGTTCACCCAAAAATGAAAATTCTGTCAGTAATTACTCACCCTCATGTTGTTCCAACCCCGTAAGACTTTCGTTCATCTTCGGAACACAAATTAAGGTATTTTTGATTAAATCTGAGAGCTGGCTCACTCCTCCATATACGAAAAATAACGACTTTATTCCACTATTCATTTCCTTCTCTCTGGGCCTCGAGTTTTTTCACGTAGTGTAACTGCGTAACGCGTCTGTGTTGTACGTCACACGTAGGCTCACTATTGGCCGACGCTGGTCATGTGTGTGATGCATGTGACGCATAACACAGAAGCGCTGCGCTAAAACACTACGTGAAAAAACTCGAGGCCCAGAGAGAAGGAAATGAATAGTGGAATAAAGTCATTATTTTTGTTTTTTTTGCGCACAAAAAGTATTCTCGTCGCTTTATAAACTTAAGATTGAGCCACTGTAGTCACTTGGACTATATTAACGATGTCTTTAATGCATTTTCTGGGCCAGCAAGTTATAATGTCTTAGAAGCCTATGGAGGAGTGATCCAGCTCTCAGATTTAATTTGTGTTCCGAAGATGAACGAAGGTCTTACGGGGTTGGAACAACATGAGGGTGAGTAATTACTGACAGAATTTTCATTTTTGGGTGAACTAACCCTTTAAAGGATTTGGTCACTCCAAAATTGATTATTTACTCACCGCCATGTCTTCCAAGATGTTCATGTCTTTCTTTCTTCAGTCGAAAAGAAATTAAGGTTTTTGAGGAAAACATTTCAGGATTTTTCTCTATATAGTGGACTTCAATGGGTTAAACATCCAAATTGAGGTTTCAAAGGGCACTACATGATCCCATCCGAAAAATAAGGTATTTATCTAGCGAAACGATCGGTCATTTTCTAAAAAGATCATCATCATTTATATACTTGCTCGTCTTGCACTAGCTCTGCGATGCGCCACGCATTACGTAATCACGTTGGAAAGGTCACACGTGACGTTGGCGGAAGGTAGGGTAGGGTGAAAAACTCTCTTTTCTCATTTTCTCCTCCAACTTACATTAAAACATCAGGATTCATTTCCCAACTAATTGAACTAATCCTTTAAATTTGATCTCATTAGAAAATTTACCAATTGTTAATCTAGGATCTAGTACTGTTTCTCCAGAATTGTGGTGACACTCATTTTTGTCTTCTTGTATGAGGCTGAAAGTAACACAATGACCTACACCGTTTGACATAACACATAAAAAAATATATATAGATGAATGAATATACAAATAAATTAATAAAATAGCAAAACAATTCCATTGTCATATATTATTAAAAATGAATTCATTTTTATTTAAAATATTTCCATATGTCACTACCATTACAATGTGCCAAAAAAACATTAATCTGGACCCTGGTTGAAGCATTTCCAAGGATAACACCATGTCCTAACCAGACGCGACAACTGCGATAAGTATTTTTATTTGTCCAGCGACAAATAATTTGTCTGTCCACAATAGACGTGACTGCGAGATGCGTCAAAATCGATCAAAACCCACAGCCAATCAGAACAGCATGTGGGCGGAGTCTCGCGGCAAGTGCAAGTAGGCTACATAATCAAATTCACAAATATTACACCATTTAACCATTATTAAAAATACATAGGCTACTGAGTTACTAAAACAATCTTTGTCAAAGAATACACTTGTTTGTTCACAGTTTGAACGTTCTTGTTATCATTTGTTTAATTTCAAGATCTGAGGTGAATTATCCATTGTTGCTTTTACAGCTACAAAGCTGGAGCACTAAATGATATTCAAAGTCACATTACACGCTTTTAACATTAAATAAAGCACATATAATATCTACCTGAGATTATCATTGCCACACGTTGTGTTTGTTGTTCCAGAAAAATAGAAACCGTTTCTAAAATTTAATCGTCGTGTGTCGCGGTCGCGGATGGTTAGGACAAAATCTCTGATTAACATGGAAAAGATACCTTGTATCGCGCGACACGTGTAGTTAGGACACGGTGTACACATGTCTGCTAAAATGAATTTGGGGGCAGTAAGATATTTTTATTAAAGAACTTATTCATACTTTTATTCAACAAGGACACTATCTAAACTGACAAAAAAAGACATTTATAATGTTGCAAAAAAAATTACATAAATGTTTTTAACTTTCTATTCATCAAAGAATCTTGAAAAAGAAAGCATATCATGGTTTCCACAAAAAAAATATTAGGCAGCACTAACTTTTTCAATGTTGATAAGAAGAAATGTTTAGGATTTCTGAAAATCCATCACATGAATTAATGATATTTTACACTATATTCAAATGGAAACAGTTATTTTAAAATTGTTATAAAACGTCACTATAATACTGTTTCAGTGTGCTTTTGATCAAATAAATGCCGCCTTGGTGAGCATAGGAGTAATTGTGTTCATGTAAATGTGTAAGTGCACTACATTTGCTGCTCAGACCATCTTTAATCAGTCAAGGACACAAGTGTATCTGAATAAAAACTACTGTTTTAATTTTATCTTAAAATGACCCTAAAATTCAATCAAAAATTGTTTCAGTCAGGCAATCGTAAGAATTTAATGTTTATCCTTCATGCATAGTACTGGGCACAAAACTGGCCAACACAAAATTACTTCTTGTTAACGAACTGATTACTTTTAATCAGATTAGAAGATTTTCAAAAAGTTATTTTCTCCAGCAGAGCTCACACTGAACTGACCGTTCTAAAGTAATGCATCTCATTAATGTAGCTCTTCTTGCCTCAGTGAAAACCATATGGCTATGGCTACAGTGAAATCAAGCTATATGAATAGCTTCTTCTACGGTACCTGAAGGGCTTTCTCAAGTTCTTCGATGTTGCCGGCCTCCCCCACCAACACCACCCTGGTCTCAACTCTGGGCAATGCATCTGAAAAAGAGAAAAGACCACAGGCAAAGGTGAATCTCTATGGAAATAGACTGGGAGAAAATAACCTCATGTTAAGTTTGTGCGCAACAAACCGGTCCACACTACAGAAATGTCAGATGATATAGGGTTGACCGAGAAGGAGGGCGGTTCACTTACCCTCTGTCTCGTCTGCGTGTAGACCCAAGAAAAATTGCTCCTTTGTGGTCTCGGCCATCCGGGAGTCGTAAACGGAGGAGTCCACCAGCAGGCTGCGGCCCGGCCCTAAAGTAACTATGCTGCTGTCAGCCATGGCGCTGTGACAAGGGGTGGCGACCCAGTCCTGTCCAGAATATCAAAAGCTGGAAGCCAGAGAGAAAGTAGTGAACAAGGGCAGCACAGGCACAAAAATAAGAAACAATTAATCGAGCTTCTAGGAGAGAATGAAGGATAAAGGGAGAAGAGAATCAATGTGTGTGTGCATGTATTATATATATATATATATATATATATATATATATATATATATATATATATATATAAAAATCAAATCAACTCATACATTCAACTCACCAGCTGCATAAATCTAATGAGTAAGTTAATTATTCTGAATGCAGCATTACAATAATAAAATGCTGCTGCAGTTCATTAACTCCCTCGACTGAGTAACAAAACATTGCATGTATATTCATTAGGGTGTACATTTTGATAGGTAACGTTAATGAAATAAAGTTTCACATATTGTAAAGATCTGTCAGCTTTTTAGAGAGCAATGGTATGACAGCTGATTAGAAGCTGCAATGCACTTCAATGACATGCGCTAGCATGGGATGGCTAGCTAACGTTAACTTCTAAACAAAAGATTTTCTTCTTAAACAGAGCCTTGTGTTTAGCTTTAAGCAAATGTATAATGAAAACTTACCGTGTAAAACTCTAGACCAGATTTGTGCTGGAAAATGTTCTGGTGAATGAAGAAACACTGAGAGTTCGGCTGGTTGCCGAACCAGCTGAGCAATCTGGGGTTATGTTAGCCAAACTATTGATTAAAACTAACGCCTGCAAACGTAAACACCGCTGTCGTCGCAATGACACGTAAAGTTTGCCCAAAGCGCAAAAAAAATACGGTTAAGTTACGAAAATAAGTTTAGTTGGAATTTTAAGCCCATTGTATACGCTATTTGATAGGTCGTTTTCTGCTCAAATCTCTCTCTGAATTCAAAAAAGCAAGCAAACATGAGAGCCTAACGCCGATTGGCTGAAAGTGAAGAGCTCGGCGGAAGTTCTGAAGCGACGCCTCTGATTGGCTTTTGAATTCAAACGGCGATGCAGGCTGCTCCGTCGGTGATAGAATGACACACAATTATTTAATTAAATTGCCGGTATTTAACATTATGAATAAAACACAAGCTACTGATGTAAACACAAAATTGCAATGTAATTCATTAAAACACACAAAAAAGTCGCGAACTAAAAGACAATGTTAATCAATGAACAATGAAAATCATTGTTTAGCCTCAGGAAAATTTAAGTCTATGTTAAGCCTTACAAACTTCACCATGCTAACCATAGTTTCCATCGATATATTTATTGTAGGCTATATAGCCATTCATAATATAATATATAACTTAATATGGGATTTTCTTTGGTATTGTAGAAACTGTATTATATTATATTATATTATATTATATTATATTATATTATATTATATTATATTATATTATATTATATTATATTATATTATATTATATTGGGGACAAGTTCTCTTTTTTGGGGGGTGGGGTAACTGGTAGGACTCAAATCATTTAAGAATTAAAGGGGATTTAAGGGAATAAAGAAAACAGCCAATTCCTAGGTCTAATTGTAGTTGCAAAGTAATCAATTGAAACTATTTGCAAATAAAATTGCCTACATGAATCATGTCAATGAATGATAGCATATTTTCATAATTTTTTGTCATCCTGACAACAAACAGCGGTGCATTAGTGCAGCAAAGCAGCATTAAGAATATCAAATGTTAGCCATATATTTGGGGGGACTTGTCTCCCTCAATGTTTATAGTGGTTATGGCCCTGATTATATTATACTAATTGGTTACACTTTATTTCGATAGTCCACTTTAGACATTCTACTAACTAGTAACTTTTCAACTACATGTCAACTAACTCTCATTAGGCTGTAGTAGACTGTCAGTAGACTGTTATGGCTAGGTGTGGGTTCGGGTTAGGAGAATAAGTTGACTTTGCAAAGTTACTTATAGTCAGTAGAATGTCTGTCAGAGGATCATCAAAATAAAGTGGTAGCAGATATTAAGCAGACAGTCCACTAATACTCTAATGAGAGTTAGTTGACATAGCCTATAGTTGCAAAGTTAGTAGAATGTCTAAAGTGGACTATCGAAATAAAGTGTTAACTATATTATATATTAAAAAAAAATATGCATCCATATTCGAAAATCCAATATTATTATATTATTATATTATATTTATTAATATTATAAAAAGTAGTTTATTTCCTTTGCATTCACTCACATCTCAAATGTGAACTCTTTTGTCCGAAAAATTAAAACCTACAGTATCATCCTGCACTGTCCTGATATGATCCCGCCCAATTATCAGCCTTTGAAACGCCCTCCGGTCATCCAAAAGTGCAGCCCCTTTCCTGCTGACAGAAGTCTCATTCTTTATTCTGCCAGGCCTGGTTTCGGGCAGGCACGGCTCCTGATAAATAGACTGCCAGGTGTCTTCAAAATCGTTAGGCACCTGAAGCCAAAGTGAAGGCTGCTGGAGTGCACTTTTTTAAAATTCGGTTTCAATGCTTGTCACATCTCTCTGGGTCTTTGTGTCCCGCTCTCTCCACTCTCTCCTGCTTTACTCTCCTGCCGCCCCTTAGGAGTTTTTGGGGAGTTTGAAAGCACCCTCTGTAGAACAAAGCCAAGTGAATCTTGCCTGTCCCTCTCTCTCCTCGCTGTCCTTCCCTCAGACTGGCTCTTCTCTGTTGCACACTCTCTTAAAAACAAAGCTTCCAATTACAACCAAAAAACAGCCTGATGGAACACAGCTCCCAATCAGAAGTTCCTGAAGGTTCTCAAGGGGATCCGCGGAGAAGATTCTGTTCATTTTATTACATTTTCATCACATTTATCAAACTTCGGTTGAGGCTTCATAGTCTCCGTATGAAAAGTCATATGGTTTTGCAATGAATGTATTTCATTATGCATATGAAAATCTACAGAGTTATGTAATACATATTCACATCAGCTGTAATATTGTCCATAGGGAAGCTGTGAAAAGCAAAATATTCACATGTATGCACAGAATGATGATACCAAGAATTACATCGGCATTCAATATCAAATCTTTGTGCTTACTTAGATATTTACATTCAAACAAATAAAGCAACTCAATAAGATCAGATAGATATCAGAAAGAACTACTGACTACATTTAAATCGCAATCATATGTGGATATTTTACGGTTATGAGACGAAACATTTGGCATCATTACTACATTCACTGTCAAACTGCGGTCCGGTTCTTCATGTCATTAGCAGGAAGGATACAGTACATCTGATTTCTGTATTGGATTCGGTTACTCTTTAGCACAAACTGACAACATTCATACAGCAGTACTGTAAAATAACAGCAAAGCTGGAATATTTATGCAACAACAATCAATTTCTGAAATATATATATAAAAAAATCTGTAAATATTACACATTTTTACTACGTTTCGAGATTATTTACAACCAGACCATGATAGAGATGAATATATCATGTATACAGGCAAATATTTGAGGAAGGAATACAGATATTCAGCTTTCCAAACAGCAGAGCAACGAAGCTTTACAGATGGCTTACGCAACTTTCATGTCAGAATATAAAAGAGAGTATAAATATTGTACATATTAATTCATCAAAAGTGCTGTGTTTCTGACCAACAGTCTCATGAACAACAAAACAAATCAAGTATAGCATTTCAGTGGAGGTTTCAGCAGGACGGAACGGTCTTGAGTCTCTTTCTCTCAGTGTTTTCAAAATGGCCACCTCAGTGCTGATATCATCCCGCACAATGCCCGGTGTTCACAGAGGTCCTTTGCGGTTATATTTGGATATTTCTCTTCAAATACCCCTGCATTTGCTGCTAAGGCACAGCAGAGTGAACCCACAAAGGCTGCATGCTGAATTTGCGACTCACGACTGCAGAATGTTGTCATTGTGACGTCAGCGCTGGAGAAGGCCAGAAAAGACTGGAATCTTTTCTGATTGGTCGGTCTCATCAGAACGCTCGTATAGCAGCAGAGTTGATCTATTCCTTCAGCGGAGAAGGTGTCTGTGTGGTATTACAAAAAGCTGTTGTGTATGATGTATAAGCATGGGGAAAGCGAGGACACATCACGGGACGTTCAGCGAGCAAATCTGCTGTCCTGACCGGGATGTTCAGCATGTGTCGTCTGCGTCCTCTGTTTTGGTAAGGGCAGCGGTGCAGAGGTCACTGAAAATATCTGAAATTAAATTAAAAAGAGAAGATTAGTTACGTAACGTACAGTCTTTTCATTCAGAGCAACGGGAAACAGGTGGCAAACAAAACCAGACCTTGCAACAGCACTCCATCATAGCAAGGACAAGATCCACACAAACAAGAAAACAGAAAAGACACGACAAAGACGCAAACCTTTAGAGTGATTAATGTGCTTTACGTCTTTTGAAATGGGATGAGGGAGTTTTGTTCCTGCTATGGTAAGCATAGGTGGAAGAAGCTTGAAGCGCAACATGAAAAACATACAAACACTTCAGTATATTCTGAAGCTGCAGGGCTCAACTATAAGGATGAATCTATTGGATAAGAATTTCTGTGATGGCAAAGCTGAAGTTTCAGCATCATTACTTCAGTCTCCAGGGTCACATGATCCTTCAAATTCTAATATGCTGATGTATTAATGTTGGAAGCAATTGTGCTGCTTAATATATATATTTTTTTCAGGATTCTTTGATGAATAAAAAGTTTTAAAGGGATACTCCACTTTTTTTTGGAAATAGGCTCATTTTACAACTCCCCCAGAGTTAAACAGTTGAGTTTTACCGTTTTCGAATCCATTCAGCCGATTTCCGGGTCTGGCGGTACCACTTTTAGCATAGCTTAGCATAGATCATTGAATCGGACAGGACCATTAGCATCTCTCTCAAAAAAATGACCAAAGAGTTTCGATATTTTTCCTATTTAAAACTTGATTACATCGTGTACTAAGGCCGACGGAAAACGTAAAGTTGCGATTTTCTAGGTTGATATGGCTAAGAACTATACTCTCATTCCTGCGTAATGATCAAGAAACTTTGCTGCCGTACCATGAGTCCAGCAGGTGTAATGATATCACGCAGCGCCTGAAAATAGCCCCAGCTCGGTAACTTCCAGCGTGACTGGGACTAAGTTTGTCTAACCTATTAGACCTATTTTCAGGCGCTACGTCATATCATTACGCCTGCTGGACTCATGGTACGGCAACAAAGTTTCTTGATTATTACGCATAAGATGAATGTGTATTTAAATTGGGTCATTTATGTAGTAGAAATGTGAAATTATTATAAAATTATAATATAAAATGTAGAAGTTGGTGCCTTCTAGACTGAGAACAGCCAGAAAATGTATTTTTGGCTCATGTGGATGAAAGACAACAACTCCCAGAATGCACTTGCTTCGCTGTCCTAAGAGGCCACCACCAAGCCACGTCTACCGGTTACAGAGGGCAGTATTGGAAGAAATGATACAACTAGGCTACTAGTTGACTCGAAACTGAAAAGACGCTGTTTTATCGTGAGATCCCACCTCCTATGGGCGGGTTGAAAACATGCAGAACTAGCTCCTACTACTGGCTGTAGTCTCTAGCCTCTGGACAAAAAAGCCTCCGATGACACCAAAAGACGATTTTTGCGTCATCTGAGTTTTTTTTCCAGACACACAATACAGAAATTTCTCGTCTCATGGGGACATGAGGGAGGGAAGCGCGGTCATTCGAAAATACTACCGGGTTTCTACTGATACAAAGCTAATTCTACTGATAAAAGCTAATGCTAATCGGTGAAGTATCCCTTTAAGCAGCACAACTGTTTCCAACATTGATAATTGATAATTGAACATCAAATCAGAATATTTGAATGCTTTCTGAAGGATCATGTGACACTGAAGAGTAATGATGCTGAAAATTCAGTTTTGCATCACAGAAATATATTATATATTAAAGTATATTAAAATAGAAAACCATTATTTTAGATTGTAATAATATTTCACAATATTAACTGTATTCTTATGTATTTTTGATTAAATAAATGCAGACTTGAGAGACTTCTTTTAAAAACATTAAAAATAGTAATAAAAAATAGTAACTTATTTATATATTTTTAGACTTTTAACATTGTCACAAAAAGTTTTTCTTTTAAAATTAATGAATCAAAGAATCTTGAATTTTTTTGCTATAAATTCTGAAAAATATTAAGCAGCACAACTGTTTTAATCAATATATTTGAAATATATTCAAATACAAAAGAGTTATTTTAGGGCAAACATCCATAGAGTTGAGTCCAGAGCTGCCTCTGCTCTTAGTCAAAGCTTTATATGCAGCACCTTGTTATTAGTATAGCAAAAGTCTGAGAAAAACAGTCAAACAAGACCGAGAGTGGCATAATGAGCACGCCAAGGTTTCATGGAATGAAGTGCATGCCAGTGGAGGTGATGTCATGCACACCTCTTAAAAAAGAGAAAAAAAAGCAGACTGCAAACAGGTGCCTCCGTCAGTCTCGCCGTTCACTGACCTAGATCTCAAATTACAGCCGGTATGTTTCACGACGGTGTCTTGTGTGCATTCACATGTGAGATATGTGTAAGAGCGAGAAGGGACTGAGTGACATGAGAGGTCAAAGTGCATCATCTAATGCATCGCCATAAAATATGTAACCCTCATAAAGTATGCGCTAAATATATCTGAATGAATTTTATGGTGACCATCAGTCTGAACTAAGTGTGTTCAGAGTGGTGATGTCAGTCATGCCCTTCTGCTGCTCCTCCTGGGATTGGTGTGCGGTACCAGAGTTACTGTAAAGGTCTACTTCTTCTGCTGTGGACTGCAGGACAGTGGGTGGCACCAGTCCTGTCTTCTGAGTTCTAAGGTTCTTGACTAGCCTAGAACATGAGAGACAGTGTTCATCTTCAACGGCAGCACGAACATAGAGGACCTGGAGCTCAACAAGGGCTCTATATGATTGGCTGATTCCTTGGAATTTTCATTCAAATGATGAAAGAGGTTTGATGGACCTGTTAAATATGGTCGCCCACAACACAAAACAATGTACTAAGCAAAAAATTAAGCCACAGCACAACAGAAACTCAGCTGACTACTAGATATCCAAATCTGACCTACGTGTTTCCAGCAAGACCGTAACATTGTAATGGACAAACGTCTGATCTAAAACGTATATTTAGTCAACTTAAATCCAAAACATTGACTTAGCACGTTCTGAAAAATCTTGATTTTCCAAGTTGACACTGCCCCCTTGTGGTCAGGAGCAGTTTCGTGAATTTAGTTGCAGTTAAAAATGTCTTTGCTCTGTACATTTTAGTGTTGTGCACCTATGGCTGTAATAGTTATAGGTTAACCCTTGTGCATCGTTTAAATTTACAACCTTTCGTTATGTTTGTGGCTGAAAACAGCCACTACTTTAAACTGCTGTAAAAATGTATCAGATAAATATTTTTTTCACATTTTTTTGCATAAATCTATTAATCAGCCTCAGTCCTGCTCAAAAATACTAAATGTTTAAAAAAAATTCAGGATTTTAACTCTTTAATTGCCAAATTCGTAAATGATGTCACTGATTTGGGAAAAAAAAAACACAAAATGACTAATTTTCAATATAAAATGTGATTGTGGACTGGATTTTTTTTTACCTTTTATCACAGTCTTGGACATGTCAAAGATTAGAAACAACATTATTTTTGATGCATTGTTAGTTTTTGTGCAGCATCAGATTTTAACTTTTTCTCCCTCATTTACTGTTTGTGGCTGTTTTTGCCCCATTGACTTCCATTATAACCACATTTTTTGATTGCAAAGCCATGACACCATATAATCATGCATTTTTGATTGTTGGTGGTTTTCCCTGTTGGGAAGAGGTAAAATTTGTAATTTTTACTGTTGATAACCAGGTGGAACCATTAACCCTTTAGATAGGCCTGTGCAAAAAAAAGCTTAGTTTCTGGCTTTTACATGGAGTGTATATGGAGTATAATAGCATAATAAAGTGTGTGTGTGTGTGTGTGTGTGTGTGTGTGTGTGTGTGTGTGTGTGTGTGTGTGTGTGTGTGTGTGTGTGTGTGTGTGTGTGTGTGTGTGTGTGTGTGTACTCACCTTGATGCGTCTGAGAAAATCAAAATATGCACCTCAGCTCTCAGAACTACATGGAGTAAACAAAAACAAAGTAAGTGTATTTTTGCATCTGCTGCCTTTTGATGGTGAGAAATGCAGACTAAACAAATACAAAGCAAGTGGATTTAAACACTTGCATGCAAGCCTGCTGGTCATTTGATGGTGAGAAGAGCAGCAAGCAACATGAGAAAGGGCTTGACTTGTAGTGACGTTTCAGAGATGATTATGCAGCCTGACCCCTCCAGCGAGCTGCACGATGTATCGTCTTCTCCCTCTGACACCACAGACTCAGGAGAGTCAGATCCTGATTTGGATGTGGCACCCTCATCATCCTCTCTAGCTTCCACTGAAGGCGAGGAGGATTCGGAGGATCCTGGATATGGGTGGATTGGGAGAAATGGCGAAGTGTGGTTTTCAGTCAACTCCCTTTCTTCAGAGGCGTGACTCCAGGGCCGACGCGCTATGCCATCGCAAGGATCTAGAACATGAATTCTGTGTTCAACGGATTCGTTTTTTTACTGAGGAGATGATTGACCTCATTGTCAGCATGACCAACCTCCATGGGCGCCGCACAATGAGAAACGGGGTGGACTCCACAGATCTCCGTGCCTACATGGGGGCTACTGATTTTGGCCGGCGTCTACAGGTCCAGAGGGGAGTCCACACGTTGCCTGTGGGATCATCGCCTTCCCCTCCTATTTTTACTCCGTAAAAGACAGATTGAACACAGAATCCATGTTCTGGACGCTTGCGATGGCATAGCACGTCGGCCCTGGAGTCACGGGAGTTGGCAGGCTGAAGAAAGGGAGTTGTCTCCGCGTTGGTGGAAAACCACACTTCGCCATTTCTCCCAATCCACCCAGATCCAGGATCCTCCGAATCCTCCTCGCCTTCAGTGGAAGCTAGAGAGGATGATGAGGGTGCCACATCCAAATCAGGATCTGACTCTCCTGAGTCTGTGGTGTCAGAGGGAGAAGACGATACATCGTGCAGCTCGCTGGAGGGGTCAGGCTGCATAATCATCTCTGAAACTTCACTACAAGTCAAGCCCTTTCTCATGTTGCTTGCTGCTCTTCTCACCATCAAATGACCAGCAGGCTTGCATGCAAGTGTTTAAATCCACTTGCTTTGTATTTGTTTAGTCTGCATTTCTCACCATCAAAAGGCAGCAGATGCATAAATACACTTACTTTGTTTTTGTTTACTCCATGTAGTTCTGAGAGCTGAGGTGCATATTTTGATTTTCTCAGACGCATCAAGGTGAGTACACACACACACACACACACACACACACACACACACACACAGACACACACACTTTATTATGCTATTATACTCCATATACACTTCATATAACTCCATGTAAAAGCCAGAAACTAAGCTTTTTTTTGCACAGGCCTATCTAAAGGGTTAATGGTGCCACCTGGTTATCAACAGTAAAAATTACAAATTGTACCTCTTCCCAACAGGGAAAACCACCAACAATCAAAAATGCATAATTATATGGTGTCATGACTTTGCAATCAAAAAATGTGGTTATAATGGAAGTCAATGGGGCAAAAACAGCCACGAACAGTAAATGAGGGAGAAAAAGTTAAAATCTGATGCTGCACAAAAACTAACAATGCATCAAAACTAATGTTGTTTCTGATCTTTGACATGTCCAAGACTGTGATAAAAGGTTAAAAAAAATCCTGTCCACAATCACATTTTATATTGAAAATTAGTCATTTTGTGTGTGTTTTTTCCCAAATCAGTGACATCATTTACGAATTTGGCAATTAAAGAGTTAAAATCCTGAATTTTTTTTACACATTTAGTATTTTTGAGCAGGACGGAGGTTGATTAATAGATTTATGCAAAAAAAATTGAAAAAAATATTTATCTGATATATTTTTACAGCAGTTTAAAGTAGTGGCTGTTTTCAGCCACAAACATAACGAAAGGGTAGTAAATTTGCCCACAGTGTACTGTTGAGTTTTTGAAAAATTTCAAAGCATTTTCCCAAAATATGTGTCAAAATAAGATTTGTCACCAAAAATCATTCCATTTGCTGAAACACAGAGAAAGTTATGGCCAAATTTAGACTAAAAAATACCCCATAGTGGATGAAAACATCCCCAACAGCACATAAGGGTTAAGCTACATTTATTCAGTTAGGCTTTATTTAATTTTTTTACGGAGCCCATAAAGGAATATGGTAATGGGAAAATTGAGATAGGAGGAAAATCTAAAAATTAAAGCTGTTTTCGAAATCACCCCCTATACCCTCATTCACTATTCCCTACATTACTTCACTAATATAGTCGACTTAAAGGAGTGAATGAAAACGAGTGAGCGAATTCGTACATTGAGTGCATCGGGGGGGAAAAGCAGGTCGATTGAAATAACTGTCGATTTAATCCCTGATTCTAGGAGATCACACTGTAAAAAGAATAGCTGGTGCTGATGTTTAAGTCATTTCAACTTAAATTACATTAAACTGACTTTAAAAAAAATGAGTTGAATCTTGTATAACATAAAAAAACTTGAAAACTGCTTAACTTTTTATGATGAGTTAAAGCAGTGTAAAAACATATACAGTGCATATCTGAATAATTTTCCAGGGCCAACATTGATAATACAGTAGATTAGAACATGTCCTGTTTGGGTCAAGTTTAATAAGAGTACACTATAAAAGTTGCACATGATTTTGTAGGTTAAAACCGAGTTTTATTGGTTATACTGTGGGATACTGGGATTATGTTGTGATATTGGTGAGCAATATCAATGTAGACAGTACAGCCCAACCACAACAAGTTTTTTGGTTGTGTATCGCATACACTCCTCCTGACACAACTAAGCAAACTCTAGCATCCTGTGGTTCAAGCTACCTTAACTTTAGCTTGACTCTGCACAATGTCAAAACATCCACATCCATGAAAGCCTGAAAACTTCCTGTGAAGGGTTTTAGGGGGTTGATTGGTGAGCAAAGAAAACTTTGAAACACTCTACAAAGCAGAAAAATGACTGGAGACAGTTTTCAAGATTAAATATGTATGAGATACTTCAGAATATGGCTGGCTTTTTCATTTTAGTGAAGAAATGTTAGATTAGGTGGTATTTAGCACCCCCAAAAGTATTAGAACCCTGTGAAACCTCTCTTTCATCTTTTCATCAATTGGGTAAATGAAAAATAAGGGTGTAAAAAGAATAATAAAGTAAAAAAAATAGCCAATTTCTTAAAAATAAACTTAGAAATGTTGGTTTCACCAACCATTTTTAGGGAAGTTTCAATTTAACAACTCTGAAAATGCCATTTGGCATAATAAAAGATTTTCATTAAGATTATATCATTAAGATGAGTACATTCATGTTTATATATATATATATATATATATATATATATATATATATATATATATATATATATATATATATATATTTTTTTTTTTTTTTTAAGAAATTTTATATATATAAAATTTATATATTATATATAGATATATATAATTTCTTTTCTCTTGAAAAGGTAAAGGATTACTCTTATTTCCTGTAATTTAATTACAGTTAACTTCTGATGTGATTGCATTAAATACTGTACAACAGTTCTATATAAAACAATAGTGCATTTAGCATAAAAATGTCATGTTAAACTGTATGTAATTAATATAACCTTCTCTCTTTACACACTTTGGTTAGTTCAAGAATAATTTATGCAATTGCATTTTGTTTATTTGAAAGAATTAAAAGTCCAGTTTCATGTCTATATCCTTGTATTGTTCAGCTGGTCAAGGTTGATATGAGAATACTTTTAGAAATAGTAATTAGTACAGTAATAGCTTGTAAATAAATTACTTTTTTTGGGGTAACTTACTCAAGGCGTTATATACATATGTATGTGTGTGTTGGGACTTGCCCATCATAAAATTTTAAAAATTAAAGAGAGGATAAAAATATTTTAAGGGACTTTAGGTGGTCTGAAGGTGTCTCTGGAATATAATTTCCTGTTCTATGCTTTTTATGTTTTTTAACGTGTTTCCTGCCTGTCGGTTGCTCTACATGCCTTTTGGGTTTTTCAAATATTCATAAGCAGTGAAGCAGTTTTGGTGAAATATATTTTGTTCTCTTCAAGAATATAATTTATTTAATGAGCTTTTTTCTTTTCTTCATTAACATCAGGGCAGGTTTATCACCCTGACAAAAATTACTTTTCTTATAAAAAATAAAAATAGACACACCATAATAAACTGAGCCGGACAAAAAAAAAAAATTATTTTACTAATTTAAAGGCCCAGTTTCTAAATAGAGAATGGCTTGGTTGAATAAAATCAACAAATTACTGATTCTGATAACATTTTCATGAAACTCCTATTTTGACTGTGTGGGGTATTTAAAAGCAAAACCTTTGAATAATGATATTAACAATGAGACCTCAACAAAATGAGCTACGTGAGAGTTTTGTTAGTGATTGTCAGGTTTTTAGTGAAGCCATCTTGAACGACTGCATCATGTGACTCCTGCAGGGATATATCTGGCTGGAGGCTTTCTTCATTACTCACCAGTGGCCATTCTCCGACTCTTCCAGGAATTGTACTAACTCTCCAGCCTCTACTGAAAGATCCTGAGCGGTCCCCGACTCGTACGTCAGCTGCACCTGATAGCGATCATTATCCCCCTTAAGAGAGAGGCATAGATATGCATCATTTATTTCAGGGTCATGGCACCAGATATTGGGCTTATTGGAACTGGGAGGAAATGGGCAGGAAAAGTTAGATTCATACAAACGCCTGCATTTAGTCATTCTTATCAGAGAAATCTCATCAGTTGTTTATTCAAGGATGCCCTCTGGTGGTAGGAACCATGTATGTGCAGTTTAATTCCCTCTAGCCACCATTAAAGAGGTTCTGAATGACTTTATGCTGCATAGCTGCTATTAAGCCTCACTTCTGAAGCAGATCTCCACTCCTCATGCATCAGGCAGGATTAAACACAGAGACACTCCTCTGGGTGTTTAAGAGTCAAAGATAATCTGGCCTCCTTTCTGTATTAACTGTAAAATGTTGCTATCTTTTATCTGAGCTCACTTAAAATCAGCAAAAAAAAATCTGTTTTTATTTTAAAGGGACAGTTAAAGGGATAGTTCACCCAAAAATTAAAATTTTGCCATTAATTACTCAATTACATTGAGTAGGTGTGGTTCCAAACCTGTAAGATTTTCGTTCATCTTTGCAATACAAATAAAGAGATTTTTGATGAAATCTGAGAGATTTCTGTCCCTCCATTGACTTATACGCAACTACCACTTTGATGCTTCAAATAGTTCATAAAGAGATTGTAAAAGTAATCCATATGAATTTAGTAAAATTGTTTTCAAAATTGTTCTCATTTTAAACTACGGGTATTCTTGCCAATTTCTTAAAAAGGAACCGTAATATTCTGTGAAAATATTTAATGTGTGTGAAAAAGTAAATAGTAAGTGATATTTAAAAATAATTTAAAATATATATTAAATAAATGCAAAAATTTACATTTTTATATTAAAATATTACTAATTATTATTACTATTATTGACATGAGAGATTATGGCAGAAACTCTATTTTTTAGTATTATCCTATAATATTTTTTGTCCCTCAATACAAAATTGGAAGGTGAGATAGATATGTGGACAAAATGTGGATGAAGACGTTTACGTTTTTGTTATGTCCTTCATCCTCTCCATCTGAGGAAATGGAGAGCTCTTCAGCACTAGAAGGAATGGTCTCAAAATCCTCAGCGTCCATTGATGGCAGACGCCGTTGACTCCATCCTGAAAAATAATACACACGAGTTAACATCATTCAGTAAAAACCTTACGAGAGACGACACTCAGGGAATAGTGCTTGAGTTTGCCGGAAAAAAAAGGAAAAAAAAATTCTGTGAAAGGAAGACAAGATGTTGAAGCACTCAATGAAAATAACTCTGACTGATTCTGTCACTGTCAGGCACCGAATGAGGAATGAAAATAGACGAAAACACCTGAGAGAACCCAATATGATTGGCATATCACTGCCTGTTTTCACATGATTACCTGGTTGAGACGCAGACCTCGGCACAGCGGGCTTGGTACTGGCGGTACCTTTACTTTTGCTCTCAGTGGGAAGTGAACCTCGTACGGTGTCTGTGAGAAAATTCACTGTTTTATCAAACATGACCTCTATGATAGTAGCGATGCATGTGAAACGAAACCTCATGCACAAATCAGCCACAGTTAACTGCCAAAACAAATGTCAAAATAGCAACAGGAAGTCACTCGCACCCTGAAATGTACACATAACCTTATCCGACAAACAGAGAGCAGCACAACAGAGGGAAAAGACAGATTTGGAGGATGATACACACTTGATCTGAACTGAAAGCCACCACCACAACACCACAGCGCAAGCATAAACAATTGAAATCAGAATAGATCAAAACAAGCTTGAAATCTGGTAGATTAATGCAGGCTAAACAACAGATAAGGCTTTTTCAAAACTGCAAGTGTTTATAGCATCTGTAAGAATGGGTTGGAAATGACAAATCAGTAATGTTTGGCCATCCATGCCATCATTTTTCAGTTAAAGTGTTTATGAATTTATGGCTTTCTTGGACTTTCTTGTAGGGTTATAACAGCTGTATAATTTCAGACTGTTCTTGCAGATTTTAGTCAAGATTAACTTAATAAATATTCAATGAAAAAATACTGAAAAGTGTCAAATAAATATTAGCATAAAAGAAATACATGTACAAATCTATTTTAAATTAATTACAATTATTTTTTAATAATAACACAATTTATAAAATGATAAATGCATGTAAAAATGTAAACATTATACCGTATTTTAATGTATTTATAATGCATTTTGTTTTCTATTGAGCCCTGTTATAGATGTAAATAATAAATATAATATTATAAATATAATACATTTTATATTTTAAAATTAGAAAGTACAATTTCAAATTATAAACACTTTTTAAAAAAATGCATGTAAAAATAGGCTATATATTTTAATATATATATCTATCCATCTATATAAATGTGTGTGTGAGTGTGTGTGTATATATATATATACATATACATATACATATATATATATATATATATATATATATATATATATATATATATATATATATACAGTGAGGAAAATAAGTATTTGAACACCCTGCTATTTTGCAAGTTCTCCCACTTGGAAATCATGGAGGGGTCTGAAATTGTCATCGTAGGTGCATGTCCACTGTGAGAGACATAATCTAAAAAAAAAAAAATCCAGAAATCACAATGTATGATTTTTTACCTATTTATTTGTATGATACAGCTGCAAATAAGTATTTGAACACCTGTCTATCAGCTAGAATTCTGACCCTCAAAGACCTGTTAGTCTGCCTTTAAAATGTCCACCTCCACTCCATTTATTATCCTAAATTAGATGCACCTGTTTGAGGTCGTTAGCTGCATAAAGACACCTGTCCACCCCATACAATCAGTAAGAATCCAACTACTAACATGGCCAAGACCAAAGAGCTGTCCAAAGACACTAGAGACAAAATTTTACACCTCCACAAGGCTGGAAAGGGCTTCGGGGAAATTGCCAAGCAGCTTGGTGAAAAAAGGTCCACTGTTGGAGCAATCATTAGAAAATGGAAGAAGCATGCAAGATCTTGCATGGAGCCCCAGTCCGAGGGAGACTGACAGTCATGTTTAATGACTGTCAATCTCCCTCGGACTGGGGCTCCATGCAAGATCTCACCTCGTGGGGTCTCAATGATCCTAAGAAAGGTGAGAAATCAGCCCAGAACTACACGGGAGGAGCTGGTCAATGACCTGAAAAGAGCTGGGACCACCGTTTCCAAGGTTACTGTTGGTAATACACTAAGACGTCATGGTTTGAAATCATGCATGGCACGGAAGGTTCCCCTGCTTAAACCAGCACATGTCAAGGCCCGTCTTAAGTTTGCCAATGACCATTTGGATGATCCAAAGGAGTCATGGGAGTAAGTCATGTGGTCAGATGAGACCAAAATAGAACTTTTTGGTCATAATTCCACTAAACGTGTTTGGAGGAAGAAGAATGATGAGTACCATCCCAAGAACACCATCCCTACTGTGAAGCATGGGGGTGGTAGCATCATGCTTTGGGGGTGTTTTTCTGCACATGGGACAGGGCGACTGCACTGTATTAAGGAGAGGATGACTGGGGCCATGTATTGCGAGATTTTGGGGAACAACCTCCTTCCCTCAGTTAGAGCATTGAAGATGGGTCGAGGCTGGGTCTTCCAACATGACAATGACCCGAAGCACACAGCCAGGATAACCAAGGAGTGGCTCTGTAAGAAGCATATCAAGGTTCTGGCGTGGCCTAGCCAGTCTCCAGACCTAAACCCAATAGAGAATCTTTGGAGAGAGCTCAAACTCCGTGTTTCTCAGCGACAGCCCAGAAACCTGACTGATCTAGAGAAGATCTGTGTGGAGGAGTGGGCCAAAATCCCTCCTGCAGTGTGTGCAAACCTGGTGAAAAACTACAGGAAACGTTTGACCTCTGTAATTGCAAACAAAGGCTACTGTACCAAATATTAACATTGATTTTCTCAGGTGTTCAAATACTTATTTGCAGCTGTATCATACAAATAAATAGTTAAAAAATCATACTTTTTTTTTTAGATTATGTCTCTCACAGTGGACATGCACCTACGATGACAATTTCAGACCCCTCCATGATTTCTAAGTGGGAGAACTTGCAAAATAGCAGGGTGTTCAAATACTTATTTTCCTCACTGTATATATATTATGTAAGATGCGATTAATCGATTTGACAGCACTAATGTGAGTGTGTGTATGTACACACACATACATACACATACACATATATTATTATTATTATTTTTAAATATTTACAGCCCTGTTAATGAATGTAAACCAAAAGGTCTAAGGTTCAGGTCCTAGTAGAGGTGATCCTACAACTAAAAAGATTTTAGAAGATCACATACTTCCATGGTATCCTTAACTCCAAATTGTTCCAGAACAACTGTCCTGGTAAATAGTGTCCTGTTGCTTTGAATAAAACCATCTGGCCTCTTACTATAGACAATAAATGAATAAAAACAAACTAAAAAAAAACAACATCTTACAAGGACTATTTTCAGCATGCAACATGCCGTGCTTTCCATGTGGTACCTTCATAGCCAAAAGGTGTTGGGTCGCTCTTGATCTGATGCCTCTTGCTCTTAAGACTAGAGGAGAGAGGAACTAAGCACAAACATGCATTTCTTTTAGGAAAGAAGTCCAGCTCATCTATCACATTCTTTCAACCTATCCATCCAAGATTAATAATCACACTAATTTTTCATTATTCCCCTGCAGTTGCAACGCTTTCATCACAATAAAAGAGAATAATGGGCCCACAAGAAACAAAAGGCTCATGTGCATCTAAATTCTCATTCACATTCCCAGAGCTGCGCAACGGGGCTTCATTGCTAAATGTCATCCCAGATCCCAAATGTCAACTTATCAAGAGTCAGTATTTATTATTCAGTGCAGCTGTCTCTTCATGTTTTTTAGGGGATTCATTTGCTACAAAGTGCACAGTTTGATTCTGTGCATTTCAAACATTTTATATGAGCAGCAATGAAGGAGCTTGAGATGAAGGTTGATAAAATACCAAAAAATGTGTAACAATGCCAGTTTCAGTTCTAAGGAGGTGGGCTACAGGACTTTCAGGTTGGGATATTGGGTTCCCAGTGTGCTAAGCATAAGTGAATACACCCATGCTAAAGTTGACTAAAAAGAGGAATAAAAAATCATATTTTGGAAATTGAACTTAATGCCTTAATTTAAAAAATTAGGAAAAATCCAACCTTTAAGGACACCAATTTTCTTTGTGAATGAATAATGTATCGTAAATAAATAAATGTTCTTCCTTAAAATACAGGGTGCATAAGTGAGTACACCCCTATGTTAAATTCCCATAGAGGCAGGCAGATTTTTATTTTTAAGTATTTTTTTAAAAAAAAAATTAGGATACTATGCATCCTGATAAAGTTCCCTTGGCCTTTGGAATTAAAATAGCCCCACATCATCACATAGCCTTCACCATACCTAGAGATTGGCATGGGGTACTTTCCATAAGATCATCTCTCAATGCAAATCAAACTAGCTTTTAGGCTAACTGAAATAAAACCATGCCAATCTCTAGGTATGGTGAAGGCTATGTGATGATGTGGGGCTATTTTAATTCCAAAGGCCAAGGGAACTTTATCAGGATGCATAGTATCCTAAAAAAAATTTTTTTTTAAATACTTAAAAATAAAAATCTGCCTGCCTCTATGGGAATTTAACATAGGGGTGTACTCACTTATGCACCATGTATTTTAAGGAAGAACATTTATTTATTTACGATACATTATTCATTCACAAAGAAAATTGGTGTCCTTAAAGGTTGGATTTTTCATAATTTTTTTAATTAAGGCATTAAGTTCAATTTCCAAAATATGATTTTTTATTCCTCTTTTTAGTCAACTTTAGCATGGGTGTATTCACTTATGCATAGCACTGTATATATATATATATGACATACCACATACCAGTGACATTACACGAGTACTTGAATATAAGGTAAATACAGTAGAAATCCCTGCTCATTCAAGGACATGCATTTACTGCATGTGGGGAGCAAGAATATTAATGTGTCTAAAATGCATATGCACAGTTCAGTTGTACTATAACGTTTGTTCTCTTTACCTTAACGCTGTTAAACTGAATGTGTGAAGTCGATTGTTAGTTCACATATGTGTTCAGAGGTGATCATGCACGTGAGTAAAACCACACAAGCTGTGTTTTGTACCTTTAGTGCGCGGTGCAGAGGCGGAGCTGACAGTTGAGGCTAAGGAAAAGCGGCGTGTGACTTCAGTCTCCTTAGCTGCAGGTTCTGAAGTCAAAGGAAGGGATGGGTTAGTAGTTAGTCTGATTTAAGAGAAAACCGGATGAAGTGGTGAAATGAGAGACAGACGGATGGAAGTTAGTGCACATTCTCTGACATGTTGAGCAATGTTTCGAGGGTGGCAAAAGAATACAGTTTCCTGCTCGCTCTCATTTCTTTCCTGTTGATCTCTCTCTGTACTTTTCCATCTACTGAAATAAAGTGATGGTGGGAAGTCAGATGTTTATTTTAACACAAAAGGAAGTAAAAAAGGATAGCAGAGAATGACAATGGATGTATTTGGAAGATTTAGAATTAAAATAAATTAAAAAAATCAAAGAAATTTACCGAACTGTAACTTTACAAAACTTGATGCCGACTTGACAAAGATTTTACAGACAGACAGATAGATTGTTGGTCTTGCTTTGGCCTTTAGGCAATTCAAGTCAATGGCACCTATGAATTAGAAACATCCTACTAAAATGCCAGTACTGTTTTGAAAATGTCAAGAGAATAGTGTAAGCTCAGTGTAACACTACACTATGACGTTTGCTTGTGCTTGAAGTATCTCAGTTCTTCTGTTGTCTTCAGCGGAGGCTGACCTGCTTTGCACACAATTCAAATTCCTCTGAGAATTTGAATGTTCTATGATGACAAAGCTCTTGAGGTTCCCACATTCCTTTCAGAAGTCAAATAAAAGGCAATAAGTGATCTCGGAGACGACTGACAGAGAGTGATGACAATGAATTTTAACAACAGGGGCAACAGGCACACATCAGAATGAGATGATAGATGAGTCCAAATAGAGACGAGCCATGGTGCTGTGCCGTTACCTGCGGGAAGAGACCTGCGGTTTGACAGGCCCTGTAAGGTGAAGCGCTTTCTAGCAAGAGCAGATCGCTCTGAGCCGAGGCTGGCTGAAGCGTCAGCTATAAGAGGAGGGGAGGAGAGGACTGCGGTTAAAGAAGCAGGTAGGAAAGGTGAGGTGAACAGCAGGGAAACGAGAGCAAGAAGGATCTGTCATGAAATAAAAATGCTTAGTCTGTGATAAGGTTGGGAATCAAAAATCGAAAAATTCACTTTCTGGAATTGGATCCTTAGGGTCAGGAATCAGGTACTTGTTACAAAATCAAAATTTGATTTCTCTTTTCGATTCATTTGTGTGCATTTTAATATGACTTTAAACCATTCAAGCGCATAAAGACCCGCGCACTTTTTTCCACATCCAAAACGTAAGCACAGAAAGCCACCTCTCATAGTGCGCGATAATGAACTTCCGTTCAGTTCCCTTCCACGTCTTTTTGCACTTGAACGGACAAATACTCACAAAAACATGTCAAAATATTCTTGTAAACACAGTCGTTATGTCTTAAGTGAACGTAAACCATTGACAAAGAAAACGCATAACAGTATATTGGATCTGTGCAGCTCTTAAAGTGACAGCAGCCTAATATTCCTGCTGCGGCGTCTAATCAAACAACAAAAGACAAAGAGAAAATTCAGTTGCCGTTCTTGACTAAATAACTTTTGTAACTATATTTGTAATGCATATTTTATTTATAAAGTGCAGTCTTATTTTACATTTGATTACAGTTTCTGTACCTGAATACCTGAAAATCTTAAAACACTATTTCAGGGAACGACAACTGGCGGCCCGCGGGCCAAAACTGGCCCGCCAGCAATATTTTCTGGCCCGCCGGATTATTTTGGAAGTCCTAAATGCTGCACAAAACTCTTCCAATACTTGAGAAAAGCCGTAGTCGCGCGGCGATTTCACCGCCATGCGGCGCGGGATTACATTTTAAAGTAGGCTATAACTGTGCGTTCACACCGGCCGCGAATAGCGCGTCAAATTCGCGCCTGCCGCGTCTAGTTATATGCTTGACCACTTTGTGTGCATTCGCGCGTCAAAAGACGGTAGCGGTCAGAAGTCTGGTGTACTTTGGACGGAGCGGGCGGTCTGACTGACAATAGCCCACTTCCAACATCTTTTGACAGCGTATCCGCGCTTAATTCTTGACCACCTGTACACCTCTGAGGAGCTGTCAGTCAACAACATTCTTTTTTTGCAAGGATGTTTTAAATAGTTCGGCAGAAAATAGCCTACTTCATTTCTCAGTAGGGCAATATGATTTTCGTTTAAATGCTTTGAAATTTGAGTGGGCTTTGTCCTATTCAATTTATGTTATTTATATTTCATCCATTTTTCCTGTGGCATTTTTTTTCTCTGCTGACAGTAGGCTACAATGTTAAAATAATATTTTATGTTGACACGAACACAATTTTTGTATAGCCATTTATAATTGTTATAGGCTACTTAATCTCTCTCTTTCCGTTAGAGACATTTGAATGTGAGATTATGGAAACGAGATCTAAATTTTGCGGACCGTCAGGTCGGGGAATAAAGCGGGTGAACACCGAGTGTATTTTAAGCGGTTGCTGAATAGAACCTTGTGGGAGCGGGACGGAAAAAACAGTCCCGCGCAGACCTTCTTAAACCTTAGGTGTGTGTCCCGAATAAATAATAATAATAAAAAAGGAATAAAGTCGGACTGTAAGCGAATGAGGCATGATTGCTATTCACATGCACCTTTATTAAAATGGCTGTAATCTGTTACCACAATAGTAGGCTACTTGATCTGTTTAAAATTATTTCCTTGATATATCATGCCTAAGGTGTTAAATTCAAAATTAAAATTTGTCTAATCCAGTAATTAATTTTTTCTATTTTTGATCTGAGCACAATCAGAAAACCCGTCGTTATTCGTTTTTTTTTATTTTTTTTTATTTTTTTTTAATAAATAAATAAATAATGGAAAAACAAGTCGTTTTTCATCTTTTTATTTTTGGTTTTAATAAAAAAAAAAAAAAAAACGATTGAAGGAATGATCCACGGACGTGATGGACCCATCATATTCCGCGATTATAGGCCTATATAAGAGTATTTAATTTGTATCCAGGCCTACTCTGTGTAGCTGGCCCGCCATCTACTGGCTAAAAAAAATATTGGCCCGCGACCAAAGTTACTTGCCGACCCCTGCACTATTTCAATCGCATCTTTGTTCAGTTGTATTTATTTGTGCGATTGCTAATTTGTTTATTTGTTCTAATCACGGAGTGTTCACTTGTCTTTAATAATGCTTGAAATTTATATAAGTTAGTCTAGTTGTTGTTTTTTTGCTATGGTATTTTTAAACCATAGGCAAAAGTTCCTTGTATAAGTGTTCTTTAGTCAGTTTATTTTTGTAAACTACAACGTTTTGCAATAAGACTTAGAATAAATATGAATGATATCTAATTTTTTTTTTTTTACCTTATTGGAATCAAAATTAGGAATCAATAAGAATCAGAATTGATCAGAAGCAGAATCGGAATTGTTAAAATTCAAACGATACCCAACCCAAGTCTGTGACAGATAAGTAAAATCTACATTATGTTGTATTATGCTCGGTATATATTGCATTAGCACCGGCTTTTTTTTTTTTAAAAAAGCATGGGGTAACCACAATCTGTGACATAATGGATGTTTTAGCTGTGTCAAAGACTAAGGTGAGGCATGTTTATGAGTGTAAAACATCTCCAGCTCAGGTCAGAGACTCTTAATCCTCCGCTGCAGTTGAACACAACACTGCCTCCAGGCTGAGTTTGTCAGGAGCGCTGGGTCAGCACACAGAGGACTTCTATCCTCAGAGGAACTAAACACCTGTCACAATCCTTTACTCATTCAAAATCTGCAACCAGGCAGGATGGAGAGACCAAATATAGCAATATTTACCCCAAACCACCTCTCCATCTTAACCAGACACCAACACACACAGGTGAGGTACAAGGGAGAAGTCCAGGTCAGACCAACCGGAGATTGGAAGATTCATCACGCTCATCCAGATGTTAATGACATTTTAACTGAGCCTCATCTTAAATCACCTCACCAAGGAGAATGAATCTGTGAAGTGCTTACCAGTAACCAATTACCCGGTGGCAATTTTACAGCCATTACAGCAGAGATTAGAGATAATGGCCAAATTAAAGAAAATGCACTAAATGGTTAAAAAAGTAAGCAGGAGGGAGGAAGACAGACAACACTCTGAGATAAATAGACTTTCTCCTCAAATGACCACAAATCTGGAATGCTTGTTGACCGCTGCAGGCTCTGAAGGACAAATAGTGCTGTTTGCTTGGTTGGTTAGAGAAACGGTATGTTTGCACTGTTTGGGTATGAGATTTAGAAGGGCTCTCACCTCGTTTCTGACGCATATTTGGGCCAGTGTCACGTCTGTAGCCTGTTTCAGGACTGGAAGAGTCTGACTGTCGGAGAGCTGTTTTGCGCATATATCTGTCAATGAAAGCAAAGTCAGCTGAACATAATGGTACAGTTATAGTTGAAATTATTCAACCCCCATTGCAAATCAAGCTTATTGGCAAAATTTACAGACATTTAGCTGTTTGCAATGAACAAATCAAACAAAAGTAATTGAAATAACTCGAAACATCAAATGTTTTAAGTGGTTTCCCCAAATTCAACTGAAAATGCAACTTTTAATGACTTCCGCAGTCTCAAAATTACTCAACCCCCTGAATAGAATCCCTCGCATCAGGACAAATCTGCAAAACAGGTGTTGTATCAAGCACACCTGATGCAACTTATCATTAAGGGCTTCATTAGTTGCACCAGGTGTGCTTAAGTTAGAACACATGAAATATCTGAACTGGCTAGGTTTGTTGAGTGTCACAGTTGACTGCATGTTAGAAATATGGCTAAGAAATAAGTTTAAAAAATGGTCCATAAAGTTAAGAGAAGATATCATCGCCTTTCACAAACAAGGAACAGAATACAAATTCTGCACTTAATATTCCTGGAGACACCGTTGGAAGCATAGTTTTCAAGTTCAAAGTTAAAGGAACAGTGGTTACACTACCTGGGCGGGGCAGAAAAAGGAAGCTATCAACGGCTGCAACTAGATTTCTGAGAGGGCAGGTTCAGAACAACCTTCTAGTGACTGCAAAAGTCCTGCAGCAAGACTTGGTGGCATCAGGCACTGAGGTTTCAGCTTGCACAGTAAGCAGCATACTAAACGCATGTGGTTTCCATGGAGACGTACACCATTATAGACCCAAAAACACAAGAAAAGTGCTCAAAATCATATAAATAAGCCACAGAAGTTTTGGGATTCTGTTCTGTGGAGCGATGAAACAAAACTTGAACTTTTCGGCTGAAGCATAAGAATGAAGCATATGCTGAAAAGAACACTCTGCCTACGCATGGTGGGGCTCGGTGATGCTCTGGGGCTGCTTTGCATCCTCTGGCACTGGAAACCTGCAGCGTGTTGAAAGGCATGATGGATTTATTGAAGTATCAGGAAATGCTAGGAGAAAACGTCCTGCCGTTAGAGAGGAAGCTGATGCTTCCAACAGGACAATGATTCCAAGCATACCTCAAATTCCACCAAGGCTTGGTTGTAGAAGTAGTCCTGGAAAATCCAACAGTGGCCATCACAGTCACCTGACTTGAACCTCATAGAAAATCTCTGGTGGGATTTAAAGAAGGCGGTTGCAGAACCCAAAAATATTACTGAACTGGAGGATTCCCCAGAAATGCTGCCAGAAGCTGGTGTCTGGTTATACATCTCGTTTGCAGCAGGTCATAACATCAAAGAGGTGTTCAACTAAGTACTAAAGATGCTTGCCATGAAGGGGTTGAATAATTTTGAGACTGCAGAAGTCATTAAAAGTTGCTATTTCAGTTGAATTTCAGGTAACCACTTGAAACATTTGTTTCTATTCAATTACTATTGTTTGATGCAAACAGCTGAAAGTTTGTAAATTTTGCCAATAAACCTGATTTGCAACGGGGGTTGAATAATTTCGATTACAACTGTATATTATCACTCTATTATATCAACTCTATTATATCAACCATAAGCACATATTCATTAATAAATGTGCATGTACAAACAAAGGGTAATTCAGATTGTATTACATGTAGACAGATGTGAAAATCAAGCAAATCACATTTTTTGAGCAAGGAGGAGATTCAAATATTTTACAAATATAAAAAATATATATTATTGTTATTGTTAATTACATACTGTAAAAGGTAAACAAGTACTAAAGCAAAACTGGTTCAAAAGTAGATATTACTTGAAGTTAGACAAAATCAAGTTCAAATATGCTTATAAAATAGCTCTGAGAAAAGGTTGAGCATTATTTGTTAGCAAGTTTGCATAATTTGTTTTGAAATATATCTGTGATGAAATTCATAATTTTACAAAGTGCCTCTATCATGCTTTTTTGAATATTACCTTTCATGCAGTGTGTAATGTAGCGGTCTGTGAATGTTAACGATCTGCAAAGTTATGAAGCCGAAAAGTGCGTTACAGTGTGTACAATCGCTGAGCTTTAGGAAGCCTCCGGAGCTGAAGTTCAGATATGGTAATGGGCGTTTCGTTTCCGACACAAGCTGTAAGCGGTAGAACAATCACAACAGACTGGGCCATTTGACCAATCAGAGCAGAGTAGGCTCTCAGAAAGGAGGGGTTTAGAGAGACTGAATCTTCGGACAAGTCGTTTGAGAATCTTTGAAAAATGTTGTGATGTGCAATGTATATTATGAGAAAATGAAAGCGTTTTTTGACCTTTTATTCATGTAAACCTGCTGTAGGAGACCTTCAAAACTAAATTTAGAAATTATGAACCTTTTAAATAAAATAATAGGGGCACTTTAAGTATGTATGACCACACAAAAACAAACACAAACTCGCAAAAAGTACCTCATGGGAGCATGGTAGATGTTCTCTGTAATCTTCTGATGGAGTTGACTGGCTTCTGTGCAATGAGAGAGCGAGAGATCGAGCGAGAAAGAGTGAGTGAGTATGAGAGAGAGAGAGAGAGAGAGAGAGAGAGAGAGAGAGAGAGAGAGAGAGAGAGAGAGAGAGAGAGAGAGAGAGAGAGAGAGAGAGAGAGAGAGAGAGGTTATACAGAGGGTAGTCAATAGTCAATGTTTACATACTGTATTCAGAAATGCAAATTAAAACCACAGAAAACACCTCAGGATTTCTTTGGTATTTGATGTTGATTTGACTACCTTTTCTAAAGAACCATGAAACCTACAATTTTTAGATAACATCATGTGTTCTCTATCAGATATCAGCCCCACAGCACATGCTCTCTTTGGGTGTTTCTAAGCACTGAGGAGAACTCTATAAATAGGTTTTACAAGGGCAAGGATGCAAAAAGTTAACAATGTGAGTTTAGAGGGTGAGGCTATTTAAGGTTGTCATTGTGAGTTTACAATTAATTTTGGCTTTGCATGTTACATGTTTATTCCTGAATAACTTCATCAGGTTAGACAGAGTTTTATTTTTATCAGACTAGGCTTGCACGATGAGGATTAGGAATGTTTGCTCAGAAATACCTCGGCAGGCCTCCAGTTGGCTTGTTAAGACTTTGCGGATCTCTGACACCCACGTGTTCTTCACATCCATGGAAGGGGCCTGACAGAGAATACAGAAACAGACATATGCTATGACAGTGGAAACCTTCCTGCTATGGGACAACAGTTCCCTCTCATGGTCAAGACATGGAAAAACAGGATGCCATTCGACAACAAAATAGATTAGATAAAACGATACGGCTGACTGGCATAGATATGAATTACCCAGAAGCTTTCACAACAGAACACAGCCACAACAGACATTGTTGTGAATATAATAATAATAATAATAGACTCACATTTGGTTAACAGAATTTTTTTTTTTTTTTTTTTTACATAGTCACAGACTACCCTGCTGAAAAATCATAATAAAAAGATTGAATTCTATGCTGGTCCAGGCTGGTTTATGCTAGTTGGAGGTTGGAAACGTGCTGGTCTAGCTAGTAGACCAGCATAATCATGCTGTTCTCAAGCAAAACTGAGCTGATGGTGTAGCTGGTCCACCAGAACTCCCGCTACCCATGCTGGAGACCAGCAAACCAGCATCTCATACTGTTCCCAGCATGCAAATCATACATTTTCTCTGGATTTCTGGATTTTTCTGCAGGGTATTTGGACCGCACTGCATATACTCAAAAAAACAATTATGTGTCACAGCGTTCCTGTAACATTAGTCTGTACCTGAATGATGTAAACTTCCTCTCTGCCATTGTACCAGATTTCAAACTTCTTGATGTCTCCCTTTACATTTTCTGTGATTCCCACTGAGCTCATCTGAAAAAAATAGAATAATTATTATATATATATATATATATATATATATATATATATATATATATATATATATATAGAGAGAGAGAGAGAGAGAGAGAGAGAGAGAGAGAGAGAGAGAGAGAGAGAGAGAGAGATATACAGTAGATATAGATATATACATATACTGTATATACTCAGCAAAAAAGAACACTTCCCTTTTAAGGATACTGTATTTTAAAGATAATTTCACAATTAAAAATATATAATTCATTTAATTTATTAATTACATTCAACAATTCAATAATTTATTCCAACATTTTTTACTTTTATTTATTTACTAATAATTATTTTTTTACCACTTTTCAAACTTGCTGGGTCGCCACTTGTAATGTAAAACCTGAGGCAAAACCACTTGAGAACAACTGATCTATCCAGAGGAATTTTTTTGTTTGCATTCGCTTATAACGTAACCATTCAAAAGATAACGTTTGAAAAGGTCAAATATTTGCTCAGAAGTTAAAGGAGACCTTAGAGCCAACAGGAACACCTTAGAGCCAAGGAAGTACCTACAAAACAGTAAGTTCAACGGCATAAGATGCCTTCATTGTAGATATGGCTTATTCTGTACAGCCAGATGTAAACAATTTTGCTACTTTGAGATTTTTAGGCACTGTTAGCTCTGTTTTTCGATCTGACAGTCAGTGATGGTGTCTGTCCCACCTTTAATGAGTGCTTGAAACTGTAGGAAGGGGATTTCTCGTGACCATCAGACGTCTCCTCACGTTTCTTGCAGAACAAAAGGATTTTGTGGTAGAGGAAGAGATGTCTTTGCATGGGTTTGAAGCGTGCCAAGTCCTTCACTTTACTGTGACCTTTCTTATGGTCTGTCCAAACGTTAAACGAGCCCTGCATGAGCAGTTTGCCCAAATCATTCAGATTACCCTGAAAGACAAAAATCACACACCAGATTTACATTAGCACACACACAAAGCGACTTCATTCACACAAAATAATGACCTTCACCATACTATAGGTGCTCAACATGCAAACTGTTGAAATAAAAATAATATAATATGCAAAAACCTCAAAACCAGTGATGGCGATCTGATGCATGGAGTCATTGACCGATTTGATGATGTCCAGCATTGTGGCCAGAGCTTCTTCTAGCTCGGCGGTTCCCTCTGAGTTTTTACTGCACTTCAGCATCTCCTGTAAAATAAGCAGATTTAAAGAACAATGAAAGACAATTGAGAGGTCATCACCTCAATATACAAACAAACAACAATGAAAAATTGAAAAACTTACCTTTAACATCAGTTGGTACTTGGTGATTCTCTGCACAGGCTTTAGCAGATACGCATCTAATGAAAGCTTGTGGTCCAACCTCTTCTGACACTCCTGCATAAAAAACAAACAAACCAACAAAAAAGATCTAACACAAAAATGTTGTGTTCAGGCCATTTTGGATATTTCACTTGTGGTGTTCCGGGTCAAAAATGACCCACCTACAAAAATAGCTTATAAATCTCTCATTATGCTGTATTATCACCAAATATTGGATTCAATTTTTTTGTCAACTCGTTTTCTTTCAATTAGGACAGGTTTTTGTATTTCTTTCTGAAACTAAACACAAATAAACTACACACTGGATGGTGTGGAACTACACACTACACACTGGGCTTCTGGAACTACACACCTGATGCCTCATTGATCTGAGCTTTTTGCACCTCAGTTTTTAAGTGAAAAAAAGCTGTATTTGTGGATAATTTTGTCAATATTTAGTATAATATTGGGAAAATTGCAATCATTTTTGACCGGGAACATCAAAGGTCATTAATGTTACAGGGTTTCAAAAGTGTTAAAAACTATCTTAACATCTAAAAGGGAACTAGTATTTTTTTATTCTAAGGAAGTAACATCTAAATTTCGAACATTACACAACGTTCAAAAGTTTGGGATCAGGATTTATTTTAGTTTTTTTGAAAGATATAAATACTTTTATTCAGCAAGGACAAAGTGACAGTAAAGATTATTAGAAATTTTTACACTGTCTCAAATGATTCCAATATAAAAAAATGCTTCCTATACTTCAAAGAATCCTGCAAAAATGGTATCATAAAATGGGAAATAATTTTCCAAAAAAATATTAAGCAGCAAAACTGTTCTCAACAGTTATAATAACAACACAATAATAATAAAAAATGTTTCTTGATCATCAAATCAGCACATTAGAATGATATCCGAAGGATCATGTGACACTGAAGACTGAAGTAATGATGCTGAAAACAGCTTTGCATTCACAGGATATATAGATTATATTTAAATTATAATAATATTTCACAATGTTACTGTTTTAACAGATCAAATAAATGCAGCCTCGTCGGCATAAGAAACTTCTTTCAAAAACATAAAGAAAATCTTACCGACCCCAAACTTTTGTGTAATGTAAATATAGGCATCACCTGAAAGAACATACTGTCCCCACACTGCCGCCACAGAGCCTCAGAGCGTGGCTTATTCTGACAATATTTCTCATAAATCTGTAACTCTTCCTTCTGTAAGACAGCAAATGACAAGCGTTAGGATCCCATTTCATATACTGTAATTGTACTGTATCTCCAACCACATCTCTATGATGTCACTCACCCGCTTCAAAAAGCATATCCCTACCAACTCTGGCTTTTCTGCAGAATTTTCCAGCTCTTTAAGAAACGTCCTGTCAAAACATGATGGAAAAAATGAGAACAGACAAAAAATAAATGAGGTAATGGAACAATGGATAGGCTCTGCGGGTAGGGAAGGAAACCGTGAGATGGGTAAAAAAAAAATCTCTGATCTCTGATCTCTGCAGAGCACCAAAAAGGTGTTGTTATCTGAATGTACAGTGATGTGAGTCACCATTTACTCTCCCTCATGTTTCTCTAAATGAATTAGACTTTCTCTTTCAATGAAAAGCAATGAGGGCAGAAAGTTCTCACTGCTCCAAATATCACAAAGCAGCACCACAAAATTAGTAGAGCTTCTGAAATGTGTCTAGTTCTGATTGGTTCCCTTGGTTCATGTGTCATGTTCTTATTGGTTTATTGTGTTGTTTACTTTCAGATTTGTCTTAAGTGTTTAGTCTTTGTTTATAAATAGCCCTCATGTTTCCATTGTCTAGCTTTGTTCGTGAAACTGATGTTTAGTGAGTTTTCATTAAAAATTTTTTAAAAATTAAAATAAAAGTATATATATATATATATATATATTTCCTTCCCTATATATATATATATATATATATATATAATTTTTAATAACATTAAATAAAATAAAATATAAAATTAAATAAAATTAAATAAAATTAAAATAAAAATAAAAAATAATAAAAAATAAAATAATAAATAAATAAAATAAAATAAAATAAAATAAAATAAAATAAAATAAAATAAAATAAAATAAAATAAAATAAAATAAAATAAAATAAATTAAATTAAATAATTTTTGGTCACCATTCACTTCCATTGTATGGGAAAGAATAGCATTAACATTGTTTATTTTGCACAAAATAAAAACATCAGAAAGGTGGGGAACGACACAAGGGTGAATAAATAATGAATTATTTGAACTATCCCTCTGTTGCCCTTTGTATGATTATTTAAGCAAAAGCTATATGCATTGTATCCCTGTCAACAAATCAATACAGAACGTCCAACATCAACAACAAACACAAAAGCCTTCGTAGAAGTCAAACTTTTCATTACTGACATGATGACAGGCTTGTGTTTCAATGACAGTATAAGCACAAAACCAAGGTTACAGCTGGGAATGATGGGCGTCATGTATCTCCACCTGATTGACGCAGTAGAAACAGGTGCTGGGGAAACGCATATGGGGAGGCACACAACACTGTTCGGGGGGGTTGGGGCTTTTATTGTTATTCCTGGACTTTGCTGAAACTCAATGCCATGTAGAAGACAATGAACTCTAGAAGAATAATTGCTAGCATGAGGCCAGCCAAACAATGGGCCAGGTAATCCCTATTGATTATTAGCAACAATGACTTTACAATCTGATATCACAAGCCCCACTCCCAACCCAGACACATTGTTGTTTCTCTTACACTTATTAAATACAACAACAAAAAAAAGAAGAAAAAAAGTGATGGTTAAAACGACTTCCTTGTTTTGTGGAGTTTACAATTAACAATATAGGGAAATATCAGAGTGCTAACCTCAGGAAAATAAACTAACCTAACCAGTTGTCCTAAAAGCCATCCCAGGAATGTGGGAGCACATTGGGGGAGGGTCTGGCTCATGGAAAAGGGTGCTGGAAAATCCAGCTCAAGCTGTTTTGGAAAACGGCAGCTGGTTTCGGTTCAAACTGGCAGATCATCTTGGACAAGCAACACACTAGCAACCTAACTGACCTGTTCTGACCAGCTGGAAATCCAATATCATGTCCTTACGTTGGACCTTCCAACATGGGTCAGAAAATCAGTTTCCTTACTTCTGGTGAAATTCATAGATTTCTGGCAGATTGCCGAAGAGAACCTCCTTCTTGTTTTCCAAAAACGGTGGTATCAAGTAGATCAGCTCGGGATCATCCAGTGCAGCGGCATATCCCTGCAGGGCACAGACACACAAATAAAACACAACCACCAAAGCGGTCACACAAGTTTAATATTTTGAATAAATATAAAATCAAATGATATGAGGTCTGTGTGAAAGCTTGAATATGTATGCATTTAAATAATAGGGTAGGCTAAATACAGATGACTTTATTATTAAGTTTAATTTCCGTTTAAAAGTTGGGGTTGTTTTTTTTAAAGAAGTATCTTATGCATCAGCAAGCATCATTACTTCAGTGTCACATGATCCATGAGAAATCATTCTAATACGCCAATTTTCTGCTCATTTTTGATTATTATCAATGCTGAAAACTGTTGTGCTGCTTAATATTCTTGTGGAAGCCATGATGCTTTTTTTGCAGGATTTTTTGATCAATAGAAAGTTCCAAATAACACTATTTATTTGAAATAGAAATATTTTGTTAATACCTTCAATGTCATTGCTAATGCATCCTTGCTGAATAAAACTATTAAATTCTTAAAAAAAATTCTTACAGACCCTAAACTTTTGATATGTTTTACAACTTGCAACAATAGGATCAGTTCCTATTTCCTTTCTTATTTTCACATGCATGTACCTCTATGATGCTCTGCAGCTCTTCCACGTACAGCCTCTCCGTCTCAATCAATTCATTCATTATGTGACTGTTGAGAAAGATGAAAAATACGTCAGTATTCGGTCATACAAAGGTCAGAACATCGGTGTGACGAGAGATTTTTTATGGAAGCTAAACTATGAACAGGGCTTTCAGAAAAGGAAGATTGGTAAAATAATTGTTTTCATAGCAGAAAATAAAGATAAAGGCTGTTCCACTTAAACCGTTTGGTATTTTGCATTGACACGTCAAATCTACCACTAACAAAAAAAAAGGCAGCTCGGTTTCAATCTTTGCGCCAACAGTCGACGCTATCGCTCATCTAGTTTGTTTTCTATACTCTAAAATGAAATATTGACACATTTTGTTAAAATGCTTGGTGCTATAAATGACCCTCTAGGTTTCAGATTTCATTTTGCCTTAACTAGTTCTCCTCTAACACAGAACAAGGCCAATGAATCGCATTTATTGTGCTGAGGTGCAGCCTTGCTTATGTGAATCAGATGACCCAAATTCAATGTTTCTGTCAGAGATGACTCTCTTTTCACAGTTTGTTCATATGATAAAGTCAGCCAATGTTTAAAAGGAGGCATGTACTTTCCCCCTCCCACCCATCAGGAAACACTCCTGCTCAAATGCTCTAGTAGTAGCTACACACTTCTGCTTTCAGTACCGCTGTAACAATACGACCAGGCTGGTCGAAGTCCAGGGCTTTAAAACAACTACGACTTTTGCATATTTGCTACATCATGAATGGGGCACGCTCTCAATGGTAAGTCGTATATATATATATTTTGAATTCATTATAGAGTTTCTGCCCAGAGTTCTTCCAGAAAACAGTTAAAAGATTTAACTTCTAGAAGCCAAAATGTTTTTTTCCATTGCTATGTCAAGCCTTAGAGACCTCATGCTAAATTTACACTGTAACTGTGGAGTTTGAGTATTGAGTTTGATATACGGGAAAACGAATGAGAGCGCCAAGCCCTTTTAAACATGCTGTCCGCCTCATACAGCATGACTATTATCTATTAAAATTAATCTATGCATGAGGTGTTTTTCCAAGGAGTCTCTTTGGGAGTATCTCGATTATTTTTTAGTGACACATAACCTATAAGAAAAATTCAAATAATGCTAATGTTAAATTCAAGAAATACTTTTACAGACTGTGATCACTAGGCAAGACTTTTTTTAAGATGAGTAAACGTTGACAAAAGTATTAAATAGAGAACTTGAACAGGCCGTGAAGATTAAAAGGCATAAAAGCACAATACAGTGTTGAAACGATTGAATTAATTCACATGTGACAATGAGAAGGCCGTGACCATTAGAGGAAACCGGTATATATAATCATTTAAAAAAAAGCAGAAATGTGTTGAATGAGTAATCTTTCTCTATGTATGACTTTACTGTTGTAACCCTTGATTGCACAAAAAGAGCTGTAATGCATTTTTAGTTTGGATCAAAATGAATGGAAAAAAACATGTAGACTTGTTAAAGTAAATAATTGCCTTAGTCGGCTGGTGTGAGCAGGTGATCCAGTTTGACAGGCGATCCCTACTGCTCCAGGCTCGCAAAAGTTTTGGGTGTGACATTATGAGTTTCATTGTTGCCGTGTCGTGCCTTTGAGTAGATTTGCTGCTGTAATGATCTTTTAGTGGTCGTGAATGTTTTGTACAGCACTCAGCAGATCAGCACGTTCGGTGGCTTAAAGCCTTCTTTTATTCAACGTTGCGCTGAGTCGACGATTGCTTTCATTCACAAGATCGATTCGGCGAGTCCCCTCAAGGTTTTGAATAAAGCTCTAGCAACAAATGGTGTAAACAGGAAGCATTTGTTAGAGAGCAATGTTGTTTTGAAAGCAAATAGGTGGAATGACAATGATTTTAAAAGAAAAAATTGGCAAAACATCTATTGAAAAAGTGATAAAATATTCAGTAACACTTTGCAATAAAGCCTGACATGAACTAACAGTGCAATACATTTGTTACAGTATCTTTTTTTTTTTTGTTAATGTTAGTTAATAAAAATACTGCCGTTCACAGTGCATTAACTAATGTTAACAAATACAACTTTTGATTTTAATAATGTACAAGTAAACATTGATATTAACATTAACTAAGATCAATAAATGCTGTTGAAGTATTGTTCATTCTTAGTTCATGTTAACTAAAGCAGTTTAACTAATAAAACCTTATTGTAAAGTGTTAACAAATATTTTAGAAATATTTCTACACAACCATTCAAAAGTATGGGGTCTGTACGATTTTTTATATTAATAATTTTATTCAGCTAGGACGTATTTAAATTGATCTAACTGACAATAAAGACGTAATTTAGTACAACATATTTCTATTTCAAATAAATTCTGTTCTTTTGAACTTTCTATTTATCAAAGAGTCACAGTTTTCACAAAAATATTAAGCAGTTAAGCAGTAAACTGTTAATAATAATAATAAGAAGAAGAAATGTTTCTTGAGCAGCAAATCATTATATTAAAATGATTTCTGAAAGATCATGCGACACTGAATACTGGAGTAATTCAGCTTTGCGTCACAGGAATAAATTACATTTTCAAATATATTCAAATAGAAAACAGTTATTTTAAATTGTAATAATATTTAAAATATATAAACAAACAAACAAATAAGTGAGAATCTAAGAGACTTCTTTCAAAAACATAAAAATATGTTACCGACCCCAAACTTTTTGAATGGTCGGGAAGTAGTTTAAATATAATAAAATGTGTATTCATTTATTGTAAATGAACTATTTAGATATTATTATTATTATTTTATTATTAATCCAATTAAAAAATGCCAGATAATCTACTCAAATTCTATGCAGACAACCAAGAGGCAGTTCAATAAAGTTATTATTATTATTATTATACATTTTATTTATAGGCGCCTTTCATGGCACTCAAGGACACCTTACAAAATCCATAAAAACAATGACATTAAACAATAAAACCAGTACAGCAACAAACATTAAATCACATAAAAGCCTGCCTAAACAGATACGTTTTAAGATGATATTTAAAGACCGAAAGACTAAAACTGTAGCGAACTACTACAGGAAGTGAGTTCTATAAATGGAGAGCCATATAACCAAAAGCTTGTGACCCGAAATGGTCAGAGTGTGTGTAATAACAAGTTTAAGTGCAGAAGCCGATCTTAAATCATAGCCGAAGGAGTATGTATATGAACACGATCTAGAAGATATGAAAGAGCCAAGTTGCTAAGTGCTTTGTAAGTTAAATTTACATGGAATTTAACTGAGAGCCAATGCAAATTTTGTAAAGCAGGAGAAATATGTTCAGAAATGGAAGTTTTGGTAATAACTCGAGCTGCTGCATTTTGTACCAAGTGTAATTTATGAAGAGATTTGGAAGGAAGCCCGTAAAACAAAGCAATATTTGTGATGTTACAAGAGCATGCACAAGCGTAGCAGTACTCTTGAGTTAAAGGACAGGACGCAGACGATTTATATTCCTGATATGAAAGAATGTTAATATGAGCTTCAAAAGACAGAGTTCTGTCAAGAATGACACCCAAACTCGAAGTTGTCTGCATCAATAGCTACAATAAAGGTTTATGTACAGTAGCTTACTGTAAATCATAAGTATATGCAATTTTTTGAAATAATCATTCTTCTTTCTTTACAGAACACAAATGCGGCATTGATGAAACACAGTGGATTGTCTTCACTTCGAAAGCAAATAACGGCAGACATTTTTTGTAAAAAGAAGTGTAAGAAAAAAAGATGTTCGGGGTTAATGCTTCTGGTTGGCCAACACACCTGCAGTGAGATGACTATGATGGAACTCAGGCAAACTCATAGCTGGAAAATCATTGAAAGCAGTACAACTGGATTGCATTATTGGACTTGACGAGAGAGGGTTTTGAGAGTGTGCGCAGCTTTAGCAGAATGTTCATAAATTGCAGAAGGGTGAGAAAATGGCATTTTCTACGGCTCGTCTCGATGTGCTGTGTCATGTCAGTCCTCATGGTTTGCTGGGAACACGTGGACCACCATGTCGTGAGCCACGTGAAGTCGTACTCCTACCGCTACCTGATCAACAGCTACAGCTTTATCAACAAGAGCCTCAGCGTCAGCCCGGAGGAAGCCGCCAGGTTTGGAAGTTTCCCATATTTGCTAAACAACAAGGACATTTGTAAGGACAAAGACGTGCTGCTCCTCCTCTTCGTGAAGTCCTCCCCGGGAAACTTCAAGAGACGGCAGGCCATCCGGTCCACTTGGGGAGACGAGTCCTACGTAAGTCGGGAGCTGGGTGTTATCGTGAAGGTGGTGTTCGCTATGGGAGCTAACCAAGACATGCTCACTAATAAGTCGCTGGTGAACGATTTAAGGAAGGAACATGTGAACCATGGTGACCTGGTTCAGCAGGATTTCCTTGACACATTCCACAACCTCACTGTGAAACTGCTGCTTCAGTTCCACTGGACGCACGAGAACTGCGCCCATGCCCGCTTCCTCATGACCGCGGACGACGACGTCTTCATTCACATGCCAAATCTGGTGCACTACCTTCAGGACCTCAGAAGACGGAACGTGCGCAATCTCTGGGTCGGGCATGTGCACAGGGGGGCTCCTCCCATTCGCCGCAGGGACAGTAAGTACTACATGCCTTTTGACATGTACCAGTGGTCCTCCTACCCAGATTACACCGCCGGGGCAGGGTACGTTGTGTCAGGCGACGTGGCAGCCAAAATCTATCAGGCCATGCTGTCTCTTAACGCCTCCATGCACATCGATGATGTCTTCATGGGCGTATGTGCCATTGCAGCCGGCGTCTCGCCTCAGGAACATGTTTACTTCTCGGGGGAGGGGAAAACGCCCTATCACCCGTGCATCTATGAAAAAATGATCACTTCTCATGGACACGAGGACGATATCAGGTATCTGTGGAAGGTTGCGACCTCACCACAGGTAGAAGGTATTTCGTCTGGATTGGTGGGGAAACTGTATTGTACAGCTGTGAAAATGATGCTGCTTTGTAAGCCGTACTTTACAAACACGTATTCGTGCATGGGAGCATTTACATAACGCGCGCTGTGAGATGAAGTCCGAGCAGTATTTCTTTTTTTTCTTTTTTTTTTTTTGTTGCTGTTTACTTTTGCTTTAAATGTTATATTGTGACATTTCATAATAAAGATAAATTCTATGCGCCCTAAGCATATGTTTAGCACTTCTGTTTTTTTTGTTTTTTTTTTACTTTTTTTGTACAATGTAACAATCCCATAGTGAAAGTGCAGGAATGGGATAGAACATGAACATGATATGAACCTCACAAAACCTGTCAAGCTCATATTTAATTCTTTTGAAGATTATTTATTCTTTTTTTAATAAATAAAACATTAAAATAAATTATTATTTTTTTAAAACCATTAATATTTTCCACACAAATTGTCATAGTTAAAAAAAAAGAAAGTTCTCACACCTCTGTAATGTATGGAAGCTTGTTTCCGCCACAGAATAAAACATTTTAAAAGACTTTTTATCTCATAATTGCGAGTTTACATAGAACTCATAGAGTTCAACACTTACATAAGAGTTTACGTGAGAAATAAAGTCAGTGGGAGACGAGTTATAAAGTCAGAATTGCTAGATATAAACTCACATTTGTGTGCTATAAAAATACTTTTTTCCTCAGAATTGCGAGTTTATATCATGCAATTCTGACTTTATAATACACATTTGCGATTTTACATCACTAACTCGCAATTCCAACTTTATATCACAAGATATTTTTTATTCTGTGGCGGAAACAAGCTTCCACAGTAATGTGAGATAAATTATGATATATTATTTAAGCAGTGTTTATAGTTGATGGTAAAAAAAAAAGTAATTTTGTAATTTTTTTAAAACGCATAATTTTTTTTAAATCAGTTATGAAAAATACTAAGATTTACTGAGAATAAGAATGACAAAAAATTAGAAAACTAGAATAGAATAAAATTAATAATAAAATTAAATGAAAATATTAATACCAAAAACATTTTTAATATTTAATTAACATTTTCTGTTTATCATCATTAAAATAATTTCAAAAGGCAAAAAAAAAAAAAAAAAATATGGTGCTAGCCATTTCCCTTATTTTGGTAGGGTGAAATAGGGTTGGACATGTTTTTGTGAGATCTAGCTGTGCTGTTTCAGTTTCTTTGTATTGCACCATTGATAATGGGAGACAATATACTGTGATAAGACTGTGAGATAAGTTTCACTATGGCATGTAATTATAGAACTAATGACTAATGTCTTTACTTTTTATGGAAATAAAAACTTCACATCTTTTATGTCGAAATTGTCATATGCTTCTGCTTAAAGCTTTTAAACAGCAAGAGGGCATTTTAATGAGCAGATTATAGGCTATAAAATGTTGCTACTGGTAAAAGATAAAGTTATATTTTGCTTCAATAAAACAAAGTTTTGCATATTGACATTATCATGACAATTTACCCTAAATTCTCATCACGTGCAAAATAATTCTTGACACTGTAAATGTGAAATTACTGTATTACAGAATATAAGGAGAATCTCCATTGAGAATAATAAGAATTGTAAATAAGTTGTTGCTACAAGAAGAATGAGATGCTTCAATATGCTTTAGTCTTTGCACAAATAATGCCAAAAATGTAGATGTTTGCTGCTTGCTTAAATTACTTAATTATAATGAGCTAAAGAAACAAAATTACTGAACATTCTGTCACAACTTTGTTTCAAAAATCGAAGTTAACTCTTTCCCTGACAGCATTTTTTTTTTTTAAGTTGCGAGCCAGCACCAGCAATTTTGATCATTTTCACAAAACTTTCATGGCCCACAGAATATTTTGTTGTATGAATATCTGAACATTAGGGGTGTAGAAATTGAAAAGCACAACCTGCTGAAGACACGCGCTGTGTGCGCTCATGTCACGCACAAATAGAATATGCAGGAGGTAATACCACTAACTTGATAAACCACGTCACCCGAAACCGCAGCCAAAAACAAATCATCCACCCGCCCCAATAATTTTCTCTTTTTTAAGTATCCACACCCGATGGTCAAATAGCAATTATTATGTGCGTGATTATAAATGGATGATCGCAGAGGTGGACAGTAACAAAGTACATTTACTTGAGTACTGTACTTAAGTACACTTTTTGAGTATCTGTACTTTACTTGAGTATTATTTTCTCTGGAAACTTTTTACTTAAACTTCACTACATTTGAAAGACGAATATCGTACTTTTTACTCCACTACATTTCTGTCAAGGTCCTTGAGTAGAAAGTAGTAATATTAGTCAGGGGTTGCATTCTGGTTGGAAATGAAAGTCGGGTTGATGTCAGAAACCGACGTTGGATTTTGGTTGGAACGTCTGTCCAACATTGGAGATTAATGTCAATCTGGTGTTGGATTCTGACATCAACCTGATTTTCATTTTCACCGTTGGGTTTGGTCTTCTAAATTCAAATTTTGTCATTGTTTCGGAGCACACTAGCTTACAGATAACAGTAAGGCTAACACATTCATACTAAAAGCCAGAAAAAATTTAAATAGGGCACTATTTGAGGGAACAGCCATTTGGGTGTCCGAAACCAATGAATCTCACATTCAATCCTGCTACTGGAACTGTGTTCTAGAAATAAATGTGATATTGATATGAGGGTAGGCAGGCGGGCATAGATTCAGAGGCATAAGGTACTGGTATTACATACAACAATGCAACAATAATAAAACAATGCATTGACATTTACTTTTTACTTTTGATACTTAAGTACTTTTAAAAACAAGTACTTCTGTACTTTTACTTAAGTAAAAATCGGTCTTTACAACATTTACTTGTAACAGAGTAATATTTGACCAGTAGTATCTGTACTTTCACTAAAGTAAGGAAGTTGTGTACTTTGTTCACCTCTGGATGATCATCACCTTCAACAGCGGACTCGGCGACGGTTGATGCGCACATCTTTAATGGTAACATAATACACTGATTAATGAGCGCTGCTTTTAAATGAACATTTCTTTAAAACAAAATTTATTTGACAGATTTTCCTTTTCTTAATGGCATAAACAAGCTTTACTCCCTTGAAACTTAAACTGGAATGTCACTGTTTCTGTCACTGCGACTTCCCAAACAGGCGAGCACACGCACACACACGCGTGCACACATCACTTTTGAAGTAAATGCAGTGCATCGTGATATCGAATTGAACTGAATCGATGACATGATAATCGTAATCAAACCGAACCGCGAGACCACCCCTTCACGGTTCACACCCCTACCGAACATGCAATAAATCAAAAGAAAGAACAGAGCCTGTGCTTTTAAACAAAACAAAACAAAATCATGGGTAAATTTCATTTTACAAAAACATTCATTTTGAACAAAAAGCTGAGAAAATGGTGTATTTGTCAAAGACTACATACGGATCGGATTCAGAACATTGGTCAAAACATAAACTGGGTAAATTGAGTCCAGCTTGCACAGTCCTGTATCTCTTCCTAGGACGACTTTTTATTCGGTAATGTTAGGCAGTTTTGATTTATTTGCTGTTTGATGATCGCATTAGCTGAAGTACGTGTTCCTTCTTCGCTGGTTTTTGGATCAGGAGATTTGGTACTCTTTCAGAAGATGTGTAATCGTGCCCCCTATTGTATAATAGTGAATACATGGAATACATGAAAGAGTTAATCCATTTGTGCTGAGAGTTGTGAGTCATTTTTGTTGCATTAAAAGTTGTGAGTCATTGTGGCTATTTCTGCGACCTCATGTGATTGACAGGTTGTACCGCCCTCATGCCGAAAACACATCATCAGAGAAGAGATGTCGCTGGAATAGGGAAGGGAAATTTATTTTCATTAAAGACTAAGGGGGAACATTAATTTAAAAAAAAGAATGGTGCACCGATAAATCATTTATAATATTCTGTTAAAAAAAATAGGCATTTTTGATTTCATGGTGACTTTAAAGCTGGATGAAGACAGTAATTGTTGAAATTAGGTGTTATTTTTTCATATTTGAGTAAAGCAAAATACCTGTTAGTGTTCAATGTTCAGTTAAGTTTGAACGTTATGTTAACGTTTTTTAAGGTATTATGCTGCTACTATTATATTGTATGTTGCTTAGCTCAATGAGAAGCAGCTGTACTAATGTCAGTAACAAGTCATTTCTTCTTTGTTCGATGCACTTGCATGCTGTGTGTCAAGAGTGTGTTTTGTTGCATTGTGTTTGTTCCTGTCTTGACCTAGTTTCTATTCTGTGTCAGTTTCAATCAGTTCACCTGTTGATCGTTAATTAACTCACTAGTTCCCTCATTTTGTTCTGGTATAAGTACTTAAGTCTCATAATTGTTTAGAGGTTGTTTCATGTATTTTCCTATTATTGATTAATTCTATTCTAACTATTTCCTGGAATTCTCCTTCATCATGCGCTTCCTTGCAACAGACAACTATACCACTAAAGGAACTCAATGATATGTAGAACATAACCACATAACCAAATGTAGAACAATAACCACTAATATCTGTCTTTTTGATGACATTGTAGTTTACTCAAAACACAGACTTAAATATACTGGGCATATATAAATAAAAATGTCCAAATTCATATTATTTTTATTTGTATTTGAATGCAATAAAACAACTCCAGTCATATCTAACTGACTACTAAAGTTGTTGTTACTATAAGAACCTTATGCCTTTAAAACAATAGAAAAAATGTAGGATTTAAAGTGTTCAGATATGGCTGGTAAACTCTACCTAGAGTCTCACAGATCAAATTGTGTATGTCTTAAAAGAGAATAACTTAACCAGATGTAAAGGGGTTGGTCCTGCATTGCAGTATAACACCACCAGTTAATTCCCAGAAAATAAACACAATGCATGACATTTTTGAGTGTCAGCCAATATAAAGAAGAGGAAAAGTGGGTGTAATCTCATCACTTCTTCTTCCACAGGAAATGCAGTTAAACAGATGTGTTCTGCACCTAAAGGAAGCTAAACTGATAAGGCACATCCGACAAGCTCTGGAAGCTGGTTACAGCTGTGGGTGGCACAATAGCTAAACGCCATCTCGTTTTGAATTTACCCTAACCGGCTTGACCCTTGCAATCTGAGAGCTCTATCTGGTTTGTATTCTACCAACATATCTGCCATGCATTTTAGGTTGTCAGTATTTGCAGCGTGTTTCTGTATTTGGTTGCATTGTGACTATTTGCAGTGTGTTTCTGTATTTAGTTGCGTTGTGAGTATTTGCAGCGCGTTTCTGTATTTGGTTGCATTGTGACTATTTGCAGTGTGTTTCTGTATTTGGTTGCATTGTGAGTATTTGCATCACGTTTCTGTATTTGGTTGGGTTGTGAGTATTTGCAGCGCGTTTCTGTATTTGGTTGGGTTGTGAGTATTTGCAGCGCGTTTCTGTATTTGGTTGGGTTGTGAGTATTTGCAGCGTGATTCTGTATTTGGTTGCATTGTGACTATTTGCAGTGTGTTTCTGTATTTGGTTGCGTTGTGAGTATTTGCATCACGTTTCTGTATTTGGTTGGGTTGTGAGTATTTGCATCACGTTTCTGTATTTGGTTGGGTTGTGAGTATTTGCAGCGCGTTTCTGTATTTGGTTGCATTGTGACTATTTGCAGTGTGTTTCTGTATTTGGTTGGGTTGTGAGTATTTGCAGCGCGTTTCTGTATTGGTTGCGTTGTGAGTATTTGCATCAAGTTTCTGTATTTGGTTGGGTTGTGAGTATTTGCATCACGTTTCTGTATTTGGTTGGGTTGTGAGTATTTGCATAGCATTTCTGTATTTTGTGTTGTGAGTAATTATGGCACATGTGTTGTCAAAAGATGGTTTTTTTTTTTCTAGTGTTTTTTTTTCTATTTGCATGTGTTTTCTTCAGTTGTAGCACATTGAGCTCTCTCGGCCACCATACTTAACCCGAATTACTACGGTACGCCTATAAAAAGTGTTTATATTCAGACTATTTTAGACCGAACGGGATGACAACCATTGCGGAGTAGCCCTGTACCTAAGTGACCCATCATATTTATTAACTGCCAGAGTGCCAGAGTGTTGATTTTACAGACATCAGTATGCACTGTGTTGCATCAAATACCAGCATAGAGACTGTCAATTTGCGGTTTTGCTAAAAAAATCACTATCTATGTGTCCTCACACCTCACCCCTAAACTCACACCATTTTGCAAGGCGAAAGTGCACTGAACTGTACGGTGGCCGAGAGAGCTCAACGCGCTGCAACTGAAGAAAACACATGCAAATAGAACCACCTGCAAATTAAGAAAACATCTTCATCAGTTTCACAACACATGTGTGCCCCAAATACTCACAACACAACCAAATACAGAAACGCGCTGCAAAAGTTCACAACACAACCAAATACAGAAACGCGCTGCAAATAGGACAGAACACAACGGAAATGTTTCCGGGGAACCCAATAAGTGACGGACGGACGGCTGGGACGTGCTTATTGCTCGTGAGCTTTACCTATGCCCTACTCTCTTAAAAGGGCAGACGGCAGAGCCCTTGAATTTGGCACTTTGGAGGGAGCGGGGCACTTGTGTGCCATTGTGTTGATGAAGGGAGCAACGAAAGACAACGTAATTTCCTCATTATTTTCACCTGGGATGTTACCATGACAACGCAGCGCGCGTCCATCAGCTGAATAGCTGTTCTTACCAGAAATATAGTATTATTGCTGTTAACATAACTGTTGCAAATAAATATACATTTTATACAACAAATTAAGTTTTTAAAATATGCGTTATATCTGTGTGTGAGTGTCTCAACTTTAAAACTTGCCGTCTCATATTTGGACCCTAGCTGCATTCTAACATTTGAAACTTATTTTAACATACATGACAAAATGTGTACAATGTAACTGATGTATAGTTATTATTATGCATTGTTCTTTTTAGTATTCTTATGACATTGAACATATTGTAAATACATTTTGTATACTGTATACAAAGTTGTATGTCATAAACGTGTCATCTCTGTATGTTTTGCAAAAAAAAATAAATAATAATAAAAGTAGACAGCTGTCAGCACGTCCCAGCCGGGTCCGTCACTTATTGGGTTCCCCGGAAACATTTCCGTTGTGTTCTGTCCTATTTGCAGCGCGTTTCTGTATTTGGTTGTGTTGTGAACTTTTGCAGCGCGTTTCTGTATTTGGTTGTGTTGTGAGTATTTGGAGCACACATGTGTTGTGAAACAGATGAAGATATTTTCTTAATTTGCAGGTGTTTTTCTATTTGCATGTGTTTTCTTCAGTTGCAGCGCGTTGAGCTCTCTCGGCCACCGTAGAACTGACTAGTTTTCACAACTCAAAAAGGATTCACCAATAACAACACACTGCAAAAAGTTGCTGTAAGTGTCAAAATGAAATGTAAAAAGCAGAAGCAGCAGCAAGCCTGGAAGAAAAACACAAATTATAAATTCTGTAGTGAAATTAGAAACTGTAGTCATGGTAGTGCAAAATACAAAAGAGACCGTGTCACAGATGTAGTGAAGAAGATCCGTGTTTGAAAACCATTATGAGACCCAACAGGGACAGGTTTGTTGACCTGTTTGGCGTGAACAATGCCGAACAATACATTGGTATAAGATGCTATCTAACAAACTAGTTAATCCTGTATATTCAGATATGTCATCACATGTGAGATTAATGCGTGTCATCAGAAAGATATATAGATTTAGAACAAGTAAAACACAATGGGGCACTATCAGAAAGATGAGTGTTGTTTAATGTGTCATCCATATGCACTTTTATGTCCAAGTTGTGACGTCAAAAGTGTTCAAACATTAGTCTACATGATTACCAAGGAGAAAAGTGTGTCAGTGAAGTGCTTGATATGAAACATCAAGCTCGTGTAAAAAAAATAAATAAAGCCAAATAAAGGTAAATATTACTTGGGAATAGTCTATTTTTTTATTGTGCATAGTTTTTAATCAAGTTGTAGTTTCAAAAAAGTTGTACAGTTATACAGGAAATTTGGGGAAATATTATTTAATTGTGTGTAAGTGGGATGTACTGTACATAACATGCTAGCTAGCTGTGAAATTAGCATTAGCCAGAAAAAAAGTCTGCTATTTCTTATTCCATACATATACAAATTGATGACATTTTAATCTAGCTATAAAATTAAGTCCCTGCAAATCAATTCCAGTGGGTAAATACACTGTAAATACACAAGTGGGTCTTGTCCTTTTCGTAAGGATAGTTTCTGACACCACTTAACACATTTACCCCTTTTGTGATTTTGAATGGAAATCTCTTGTGTAGTGCAAGCGGCTCTTTCTTAAAAGACATGTTTTTACCTGCGTCTGTTTGAAAGCGACTCTTCTGTTTCATTGTTCATGAGAACATGACTCGAACCCCCTTGGCCTCCTTCATGCATGACCTCGATCTGTGAGAAACCACAGGAAGACAGAAAACTGCATGTTAAAGATTTAATTTAAATAAAAACAGCGTTATGTCTTCGAAACGTATAATTTGTAATGATAAAATAAACTCAGCCTTTTTTATTAAATACAATTATTATTACAGGCAAGAACTAAGGTAACAATCTATTTCAAAAGTCCTCTATAGACAATCTGCAAACCAGTTGTATTACTGTAATTTAATTACTTGACCCTTAAAGCAATAAGTAAGGGATTACTTTTAATTTTTCTTTAATTTAATAACAGTTACTTATAATGGAATTGCATTATATACTGTATAGTCTATAAAGCAATTCTATATAAAACAATAGTGGGTTTAACATTCAAATTTAGCGTCTAATGTTAAAATGTATGTTTTAATGCAATCTTCTTTTAAATATGTTGGTCAGTTAAAGAATAATTTATGTAACTTTATATCATTTTTTTTTTTAAAGAATTTAAAAAAGCAGTTTCATGTTTGTCCTTGTATTGTTCAACTTGTCGAGGTTGATATGGGATTTAGAAAGTAATTAGAAATGAGTAATGCAATACTTTTTAGAGAGAGCAATTAGTATAGTAATCTAATTACACTGTTGAAGTAATTAGTAGCCTGTAATTAAAGACTGTAAAAATGCGACAGTAAAAACCTGTATATTGGTTAACAACAGTAAGTTACCGTACTATATAAGGAGAAAGGCTATAATAGATCTAAGCTTACATTTGATCAAATACAGTAAAACACTGTAAAATGTACAATTTTTGGAAGTAAAAAGAACATAACTTATAATTTACAGTGAAAAACCTTAAAATGACTTTCCCTCTATTCTCTGTGACACTTCACATTTGATGGTTTAACATTTTTATAATTAAGTTTCTAATTACTTTTTCTTATCAGTTATGTATGTCACATCTTATCTTTTTAAATGAATGTTTATTGCATTATTTTATTGTCTGTGTGTTACAATGATGTTGTTTTGTGTTTGTGTGCATGACACTGAGTGGATCTTACAGAATTAGCACCTTAGCTTGTGGAAAAGCTACTTGTGATAAAAACTGATTCATTATGTGGCTTTTCTCTTTTCCACGAATGTTATTATAGTGACCGTCAGTGTGTGTTAAGAGTACAAAATATGATAGGCTGATAGATTTAAAATGCTTTTTTTTTAATGTATTTTTTGTGTGTAAATTACACAAAATGTAATTTGAATCTGTAAATGTATTTACATTTTTACAGTATTTTAGAGAGATTTATTCTGGAAACCAAAGCTGCCAGTTTTATGTTGTAAAACGACAACAGAACCAGCGTTCAGCTTAATATCTTTGGACTGACAAGGCTGGCTGGGTGAAACTCAGGTTCTTTTAGTTGGCAGTAAAAATGTTGGGCATTGCAACTAATGCTTTGTTACGTAAGGTTGACAGTTGATCCCAAAAAGAAAATGTTATGACTTTTAGTGAACTGAAGGACTAAAAAAAACCCTTCAATGTCTGCCTATTTATTTCTTTTCAAACTACTACACATATACTACAAGAGCCTTATTGATTCATCCCATTTATTTTTTATGCAGTTTTTTTTTACAGTGCAACACTGCTACTAACTCTAAGTAACTTTGCAACTACAAGTAAACTACCAGAAGACTGTCTGCTTAGTATCTGCTAACACTTTATTTTGATGCTCTCCCAACAGATATTCTACTGACCACAAGTTACTTTGCAACTACATGCCAACTTACTCTACTAACAGTCCACTAATTCTCCAATGAGAGTAAGTTAACATGTAGTTGCAAATTAATGAGAGTTAGTTGACATGTAGTTGCAAAGTTACTTGTAGTCAGTAGAATGTCTAAAATGGATTATAAAAAAGTATAACCTAACCAGAACTAATCCCAGACTAAAACATTTTTTATACATGCAAATGGCTTTTAGACGTTTTTAAAAACTTGTATTTATTTCCCGACCATGTATCTGAGCTGATAAAGGCTGATGTACCTTGATGCCACCTTTGGCTTTGCGAATATTTTTCCTCCTTGCCAGCTCTGCGTCACTGGGCTGCTTATTGGTACTGGAGTTCTCTGTAGCTTTGCGATTTGATGCTGTAGAGTTTAGAACATAATTAAACAAGCTGGAAAGCCTTCATATTTTCAACTTAAATACTTCAGGATACAAAGTGCAACTTTAATGTTTTCCTGTCAGAAACATCAGTAAATTTGCATAAATGTGAGCTCTGGTACTACAATAAGTGCATTTAACAAAACCGCACTCAAACTAAAAGGTTATCAACTCGAAATTAGGACATGCTTCTGGAAAAAAAGTTTTTTAAAGTATACAAGCAAATACCACTAACCACTGGTGGTTTGGAAATGCATGCATTTCTATCAACATGCACCTGGTTTACTCACCATGCACCTGGTTTACTCACCAGCTACAGTGGGTGGCGGGATTTTAGGTGAAGTGCGTTTTGGTGAAGATTCTGGTCGAGGTGCAACAGGTTGCACTGGCCTTGTCTGCTTTGTAGACAGCTTTTTCAGACTCGCATGTCTTTTCTCAAACATCTCTTGAACATCATCCAGCCTTTTAAGAGCAGTTTGGGCTTTGCTCTGCAGGGGAAGGGATAAAAGATATAAAATATCAGTTATTTATCAGGAGCAGATGAATAGTATCATTAAAGCTACAGTGAGCGCCAGAATTCTGAAACCAAATTTAAAAGGCTGTCAGGGCAAAAGGCACAATAATTAACATGATAATAAATAGCTGGGGGACTTTTCTATTTGTTGACATGGCATGGTTAGATTCAGATGGTAAATATCATATACTGTATTGGGTTGGGTTTCCACCTTGAGATAATCACCATGTTTATAATGAAACCATCATATTTAAAAATATGGTATTAATCATATCATATAATAAAATAAATGTATTGTTCCTACTGTAAATCTATTTTAAAATATATTTATATTAGCATATTTTAATGACAGAATATTTTTTAAACAAAAATTCATTTATTTATCAAAATAAACAGAAAATAGTACAAACTTTGCTAAAGGGATTGTTTTGAACAAGTATTTACTTAGACATTATTCAAACCATATTTTTTTGCCTAAAGTATTTGCATAAAAACTGTGTGCCTTTTGCCATGCTGGTGAACCTTTTACCCCGTGTGTGGGCTTAAAAAGACAAACTTTGCCACCTCAAATATTTATAAGATTTTTAAACAAAACAAACCACTTTTTATTATCTATTTTCACACAAAATAGTTTGCACCATCAATGTTCAATAAAAACATATATATTTGTTCTGCAATCATACACTATTGGGAGCAGTGAAAATAATTTTTTTCTTAAGGGGTGTCTTTAGCCCTGTTGTGTTGTGTTGTGTTTTCTTAAGGTGGCCCTGTATACAGTATATATATATATATATATATATATATGAAATCCACTGTTTACAAATGCATTCAACTGTAATGAACTTCACTTGTACCTTGACCAGCTCTGAGAGGATGATCTCATACTGGTTGCCGAGGTCTTTGAGATGACTGAGCTGCTGCTCTTTGGCTGTTTTCATGTACCTCTCGATGTCCTGCAGTGCTGCTTCTGCACCTTCCTGGGTCTGGCATCTGTCTACAGCCTGAGAGGCCAACAGATACACTCCACTTTCACACCACTGGTTCACCTGCCAACATAAAAGACAAGTAAGCTGGAGTTCCGCGATCTTCATTTGAGATTTTCATTGAAAAGATTTTCTCACGACCCCCCACTCCCCACCCCCAAATCTTTTCTCTTCGGATCTGCACAAATCACGTAGGTGACCCATTTTGGTTTTAAAACGGCGAATTTCGCCGAAAGGTGAGGAGTTTTCATGCCTGAATTCTAACCCCAACCCCCAACCCAAAAACCACCAGAACTGTTCAAACGCATTCTCAGTCTCATCGAGCTGCGCTAACAACCTGAGACAACTCCAAAACACGAAATGAATAAAGACAGCTCTGCTGTAACAACGTTATTATTTTCATTTGAATTTGTATACATTTTTTATAATACAAATCATTTTATTTATTCATTTTACAACATGCAGCAGCGGCCAAAAGTGATGTCCGACCTAAACAAATATTAATTAACATCATCTTATCATTTGTCATGACGCAATAAAACACACCTAATTGTGCTGACGTCATTTTTGGCCAATACCAGTTTTACACTCATTCCCAGCTAATAATGCTGGGTAATAAACTTAACAAGTCTTGTTTTTTAAATTTCAGTTTTGTAAATGTATTTGTCTTCTGACAAATCTTAAAATCACCCATCTATCATGTCCTGACTCAATCATCCCACATGAAAACTCGGTAACACTTTATTTTGATGGTCCCTTTTAGCATTCTGTTGACTATAAGTAACTTTGCAACTATATGTCAACTACCTCTCATTATAGTATTAGTAGACTGTCTGCTTAATATCTGCTAACACTTTATTGTGATGGTCCTTCAACAGACATTCTACTGACTATAAGTAACTTTGTAACTACATGTCAACTTATTCAAACCCTAATGTACCAGTCTACTAATACTCTACAAACACTCTAATGAGAGTGAGCAGACATGTAGGTGCAACATTACTTATGTAATGAAATGACCATCAAAATGAAGTGACACCAAAAACTCAATATTAAGGTGCCTGTGTGGTAATTTGACTGCATGCAAGTTGTTTCACAAACCTCGTCGATTCCTTTGTGGATTTCAAGTGATTTGGTCAGAATGTCACGTTTCTTTTTGGCCTCATTGCTGAAGTCATCACAGATCCGACGCAGTTCGACACACTTTGGGAGGATTGAGTCTACGGCGTAATGGTTGCTCTGAATGAGCTGGTCCCCATGCTGAGCGTGAAGCTGAGCTTTCTCCAAGGACTCCTGTACAGATCAGTAAACACAATAAACAGAATATGAACGATGCACACTACTATCTTGACTATTATTACTACTTGACTTGCAGTCTTGTAACAGTCAAGCCAAGTCACCTTTATATATAGCGCTTTATACAATCCAGATCAAAGTTTCAACGCAGCTTTACAGTGTTAAACAGGTAAATAACGATCCATGATGCAAACAGAATTGAATTATGCAGTAATTTAGCTATAGAAAGACAATAGTGTCAGTAGCAGCACTATGTTTGTGCATTTGATTTCTTCCTGAAGTTCTGCTTTAGTTACTACGCGCTTTCAAACATCTGCACTTTCTTATCATTTTGACAAAGGCAATGCATAAGTATGGATTGTCTTTCTAGATAAGATGGTTGATTTAGTAGAGTTAAGCTAGTTAAAATTGCAGTGGTGACACCAGCAAACCAACATTCCATGTTAGGGACCAGTATTCAAAACATATGGTGGTTAACCTGATTTAAATATGCTTAAAAAAATAAACATTAACTGTCTGTAAAAAATGGGGTGTGGTTAGTGGTTTAACCAGCAAAAATAAAATAAAATAGTTGAACTGTTAAACTGAATGTGGTGGTTTGCATATCAGGCCTGGTCTTAGATTCAAAATATTTTGACCTTAGCTTTGTCTTCCAAAGTTTTCAGTTCCCCAAGTAGGTGATCGACCCGGGCCACACAGTCCCCGGTGTCAGACAGTCCCAATAACGCTTCCATCAGGCCATCCAGAGAAACTTTCACCTGATGCAATGGATAAATCACACCAATTTCAACTTGATTTGACTAGACAACCGCAACTGGTGATACTTAGTACAATGGCTGCCTACTGAGTTGAGCACAATTGAGCATATCCATTGCAGCGTACCTCTCTGAAGTCCTGCTCAAAGTGTCGTAACTGTAAGCACTGCTCTAATTTGAGGTGATGCCTCGACCAGAACTGTTCAAACGCATTCTCAGTCTCATCGAGCTGCGCTAACAACCTGAGACAAACAAACAAACACTTTTACAGTGTGAATGTCAGAGGAGCTAGAGTGAATTAGATTTCACAGAGCAAGGTTAGATGACACTAGGCTTTAAAGAATAATAACAGAACTGTAACAAGAACTACACAAGTCTAACAACTGATAAAAGAGCTGTATAAAATGGAGGAAATGGCACTAAAGTCAATATGTAATCAAAATACATTTTATTTTAATGTTCCTGGTTATACTGTGAATAATTCATCATGCAAGTTTAAAAAAATGTACATCTTTCATCAGAATGTTTTTTGGCAGACGTCAGCAAGTTCTCTATTTGCAATGGTTAAAATCCCTTACAAAGTGATTTTTCTGTTTTGCTATCAAGAAGGAATATCACTTAGTGGCTCAGAAATGTGTTACATTTTAGTTCTGCTTAAGCTACCATCGTCATTAACAGTGTAACTTTTTGTGTGGGGGAAAAACTTTTTACACACCTCTCAACGGTTGTTTGGTTCTCTACCTCATCTGGATTCAAAACGTGGCTCTCGGTTTTGCTGGCCTGGTCTTTGATACAGGACAGCAGAGTATGACCTTGTTTTACTGCCAATTTTAGCTCTTCCTGTACAGAAAGAAGAAATATGGCATATGAATACTGATTGAATCTGGATATATGCAAAAACAGGCATAATCAAGATAAATACAGATGGTGTTTTGTTGCTCCACTATGTGAGAAACTGAACATCAATGAACCGATAAAAGGTCACTGACCAATTGCACAGACACAAGCAATAAAATAAAGGACACATTATGACAACAAGGATTAAACAAATCATATGATAATATTAGAAGCACTGTTCCACAAATGTGGATGGCTACCTTGAGCTTATCGTGTTTTTCGGTGTGTGTGATAAGCAAATCTTTGGTGCACTGCACGTCATTGGGAAGCTCAGTTTCTGCCAGGTCAGTTCCAAACTGCTGAAGCATCTGTGCTGTGCTCTTCACTGTTAACGCAAAGTTCTCAATGGCCTAGGACACAACATTTTGGATTATATACTTTATACTTTACATAACACTGAAAAAAAAGAAAATCTAAATCTACTCCACAGTATATTATCTATGGTATTTTGAAATTAAATGGTAGACTGCATTCAAATCTGTAAAAAAATAATACAGTATAGTTTCATTTAAAGTCATATTAATAAGCTAATATTAATATTAATAAAACTTCTCACTGTGCGATGGTGAATCCATTGACTGTGGCAATATTCCAGGCTTCCCCCCAGGTCGCAGGTCAGCTGGCCTTTGTCAATGTAGCCGTGCAAGTCTGACAGGGAGTTTAGCATAACAATCTACAAGAGCAGAAAAAATGAAAGAAAAAACATTCACATACATAATATGGAAGTGTATTTATGCCAGAAATGTGTGTACTTTTTGGGAACAGAAACTAATTGTTTCTCTAATGTTACTTTAAAGACAAAGTCGCTGTTGTTAGCAGTGTTATTGTATTGCCACAACCACAGACCACACACACATTCATCGCAGGACCTAGTATTTTTACAACCTGTGGTAGGCTGCTGGTAAAATGATCAATGGTAAAAATATATGGTAAAAAAAAACCGGTTGCAGAGGAAGGTTAAAAGAAAATTATGGGTTTGGAAGTAAATGAGGCCAGTGGTGTACAGTAACATTATAATGGTAACATTTTATATAACTTTACACAAAAGAGTGTGTAAAGCTCACACTCTTTAAAATTTATTATCAAATTGATAATGTTTTATCAACTTTTCACACTAAAATCATGTCATCACATTGAAATCACTTATATTGTTTAAGTCTTGTGGATGTACTATTAAAACTTTATTTTTCTCTTTCCCCACCACATTTTTTTTTTTTTAAGTTGCCAGCCACTGCCAGCATTTTTGATCATTTTCACAAAAATGTAATTGCCCCGCAGATTTTGTTGTCTGAACATGCAATAATCAAAAGAAAGAAAAGAGCCTCTGCTTTAAAAAAAAAAAAACATTTTATCCTTTTATCAACACTGAATGTGGTTAAGTAAGTTTCATAAAGAAAGCAACATTCTGAGCAAAAAAGCTGAGAAAATCGCATTTTTGTCAAAGACTACATCCAGATTATATTCAGAACGATGATCAAAGCACAAAATACATGGAGTAGATCGAGTCCATCAACACCCCTAATGCTTGCACAGTCTTATAGCTCGTCCTGGGTCGACATTTCACTCATTAACATAAGGCAGTTTTGATTTGTATGCTGTTTAATGTTGGTGATTGTGTAATTTTACATATGATTACATGTCATATCTTGTTTCTGCTTCTTCTTCGTCTGTGTTTTGATCAGGAGATTCAGTAATCTTTCAGAAGATGTGTAATAGCGCCCCCTACCGTATAACAGTGAAAACACGGAAAGCCGGAAAATTCCGTCAGTGTCCGGGAAAGGGTTAACTTGTGTGAAGTGAACCAACCCATTTCACTTCCATTGTAAAATGCAGAGTGTCTATTTACACCAACTGCAAATAGCCCAACTTACTGGCAGAGGCTATTTACACTGACTCAAGCCCCCATTGTCTAATGGTGAGACAAAATGACTAAAGAAAGTGTGAAGAGTAAGGCGGATGGTGTTAGCTTTTGACACGACCAAATCAAGTACGATTCCGCCTTACTGAATTGCATAGTAGCCTGCTTGTGCTTTCAAACACCCCCGCTTTCAAAACACTTTCAAACACTTCCGTGTGCTCTCAAACGGTCCTGAAAATTAGTAGATCAATTTAGCCAATCACAGACATATCCGATGAGCGCATGGACACAATGGCCAATCAGAGGTGTTTTTAAAAAAATTTTTTTTTAAAAATTAAGTCTGTATTTTGACAACTCTAAGTCTACTTGCAGGAAGTGTGAAGAAAATAAGAGACAAAGTTTCAGAACTAACACTGAATCTGGAATATTCCCGTAAATGACTATCAATCTAATGCATCTGCAGATGACATTTTGTGAAATCAAGGCATGCACACCACAGTGCAATCTTCATTTCCTTAACGTCACATGAGAAAATGCATGCAGATGATAATCTCATGCACTAGCTTACAATATGTCAAAGCAAGGTGGCATTTACTGAATTCACACATTGCCACCGCTTTGATGACGAGCAGCTGTGAAGCACCTCCATTTTCTAAAGTGCTGTTATCACCCTTTGAGACATGCATAAAACAACAAGGTGACAGACAGGCTGTGTTAATAATTTAGCGGATGAGTGATCATGGTTACAAACACTCCAGAGGAGCCCTGCGCGTCACATGGCGAATGAACAGACATGCTGAGGGTCCAGACAGACAAAAGCATGCTTACCGGTACCTTCAGTTTGAAGTCATCCCTATGTAACCGCATACTGACATCAGCGATGGCCCTCTGGAGGAGGCGTGAAGGTTTCAGAACCAGAACAAGCTGTAGATTTCCTGGGAAGGAGCCCTTTTAGTCATGAAAGGAAATGAAACATATGAGCAAAAATAAAATTTTGCCTCATTTCCTTAACAATTCTGTGGCATTAACTTTATATACTTTGTGATACTTCCAACCTACAACCTACTACAACCTGTATTTGAAACTTTTCAAATTAATTATAAAATTAATATATATATATATATATATATATATATATATATATATATATATATATATATATATATGCACATATATGTGTGTGTGTGTATATATGTGTGTGTGTATATATATATATATATATATATATATATATATATATATATATATATATATATATATATATATATCCCTTTTAGTCATGAAAGGAAATGAAACATAAGCAAAAGACTCATTTCCTCATTAAATACAGTAAGTGTTATTACAATAATAATAATTGTTTTGTGATTTAATTTTTTACAATGGAGTAACATATATTTTACATATATATATATGTGTGTGTGTGTGTGTGTGTGTGTGTGTGTGTGTGTGTGTGTGTATATATATATATACACACACACACACATATATATATATATATGTAAAATATATGTTATATAATACACATATATGTTATATGTAAAAAGGTTAAATATATATTACATTTAAAATGTAATTTAAAAAAAAGAACATGTATAATAAAACAGGCCAAAACAATATTTGATTTATCAGTATTTTATTTATGTTACTCCATTGTAAAAAATTAAATCACAAAACAATTATTATTATTATTGTAATAACACTTACTGTATGTACTACTGTAAAATTTAAAATTGTAAAACATATATAATTATTTTATTAATAATAATAATAAACACTGAAGTTTTTCAGCGTTTTCAGTTTTTATTAAAAACGTAAACTACTGGTAATAAACGCTGCTGTCACTGAAGCAAATGGAGACATCAACTTTTAAATTTTAAAAGTCTTTTCTTTTAATTTTTTTATGCTTATAAAATAATCTGTGATTAAAAATATTATATATTGATAGTTATTAAATTATATTAAATTGGATTAAAAATATGAAAAATAAATTCCAGCACAGCGCTACAACAACCATAATGAAATGACCCTTCAAATTAGATAATGCTTTACAATGAACCCTGTTAGAGATCTACATATGGCAATTTACCTGTTCAATAAAATACCTTACTCACCCATGACAGTGATAAAAACGCCATCTAATTACAACATTTCAAATCCCTCAGTTCTCGCCATCTCTCTAAAAAGCCAAGTCAATGTTGATTTTATTACGAGTCACGTCCTCACACACGAGTGAGTGAAATATGTACACGATTTCCCACGAAAACCCTCCTGCTAGGTCTAAAATATAAAGGCTTATAATAGGCTTACCATAGTGAATCAGGGTAAGACAAAATAAGTTTTGGAAGAAGTATGATGTATTGACTCATTATTTCTGTATCTGTAAACATAATGTTGAAGAGCTGTTCTAACTTCATAAAGCGAGCCTGTACGAACCGCTATCCGTGACAGAGAAGTGATCGCCGAGTTCCATTTGTCCTTCCTGCGGTCCAGGATGATGATGAAGCCGATGCTAGCAGCATCCATGCTGAAAGATTAAGAACAGAAACAGACTGGTCAGGCTTTGAAAGCACAACTTTAAGACAAAGATAAATGAGGTTTCACCTTGGTATGCTGGTCAGGTATGTGACAACATTAACAAATTCCTCATCCGTCACCTCGTTAAAACCTGAGAACTCTGGGAAGGTGATGATGGGAGATCCATCTTTTCCTCTTCCTCCTGCAAATATTTAGAGTCTATTTAATTCACAGATATTAATTCTGAGAAAAAGAAGGTTTGCAATATTAAATGGCACTCTGTGGTACTTTAAAAACATTTGTCTTTTCAAACAACTATTGTTTGTAATCTCGAAGAGCCCTATGGTGTGTGTGCACTGTTCACAGTCTATTTTTATTTCATTTTTGGTGTTATGACATATTTGGTGTTACACCATTCAAACTCAAACGGAAACTCTGCACATGGTGTGAAAGTGCAGCAGAAAGCAGGTGTGAGGGGATTAAAACCATGACCTACTTTTATTTTCTTTACACTAGCTTTCAAATATACTTCTTTCATTTCTGTTTAATGGGACACTGTCAGAAATAGGGGTACAGTAGGAGTCCATTTCTGTCCCCCAAGGTACAATCTACACTAACGTACCCCATAGGGCTTATTATTGGACCTCAAGGTACATATATGTACCTTTTTGAGGGTCAAAAAGCATTAAAAGGTACATATATGTACCGTTTCTTTTAAAGGTTAAGGTACAATATTGTACCCTTGAGGGTACAGCCCCAGTGACAAAAGGTACCCCTAAAGGTACAATTATGTACTTTATTTTCTGAGAGTGGACATACATCGGGAATTGTCCTCAAAATAATTCATCACACGCTTCTACTTTTTATTTGACTTTTAATTCACTTTAAAATATCATATTTGATTTTATGTCAATTTAATTCACATATTTATTTGATTTAAGAAAATAAGAACCACAACTCATTTCAACCACAAGGGGGCGACAGTGGTATGAGATTGAGTTATGAGATGAGCTATTGAGTTCTGACACATCCATAAATTATTATCAGACTACATATTGTTTTGAAAATGTGTTTGTTAAATTGTTAACAACAAATCAGAAAAAAAGGACCTTTAATTACATAAATGGTATATATGTTCACACTTACACACTGTAAAAAGTGATCAGTTGAATTAACCTAAAAAAGTGAGGAAACCCGTTGCCTTAAAATTAAATAAATAAGCCATGCGTAATTGAGAAAAATAAGTTCACATAACATTGCAATGCATGACGTTAATTTACTCAATTTTAAGGTTAACTGATCACATTTACAGTGCATATACTTACATTTGTTATGATGTTTACACTACAAAACCATTGAATGAATTATTATTGATGTTGTGTTAGGTTTTAATTTTTCTTGATACAATGTAATATGTAAGGGATATATTTATACTTTTGATTAATATTTTGTCACTTTTATTATGAAGGGGGAGGTGCCTGTGATGCATGGTTATGTTTGTGAATTTATAACCTTTAAGGGTTATAACTACATGTTATCAATCAATGGTATTTGCAGTTGTATGATGTGTTCTGTTTAAATGGAGACAAGAGACAATCTAAATAAAGGGAGGGAAAATAAATGTTTGTCTTTTTTTAACACATACTGTCATATTTTCATTTTGAGCTCAAACAGTAAAAACCCCTGCTAGGATCACGAAGCCTGACGTATCTCCAAATGTACTTTTTTTTTTTTTTTTTTTTTTGCTATTTACTTATTTTTAGCAAAATATTCGCCACTGTCCCTGTCAGTGTGAATATGTAATCGCCTCATTTAACACGGATTCTTGTGCATTGTGTTCATTCCTGAGGGGAATTCTGGAGAAAGATGTGTTTGTTTGCAGTAATAAGGCAGATCCACTCAGATGTCACATGTTCATCCATTTTTAGACTTTAGATGCCACAACTCCTCACTTGGGTTATGTATAGGTGATTTTTATTTATTTATTTATATATGTGTGTGTGTGTGTGTGTGTGTGTGTGTGTGTGTGTGTGTGTGTGTGTGTGTGTGTGTGTGTGTGTGTGTGTGTGTGTGTGTGTGTGTGTGTGTGTGTGTGTGTGTGTGTGTGTGTGTGTGTGTGTGCATGTTTCTTTTTTCATTTATATGTATAAACCACACACATCCGCCAGCTCAGATCAGTAAGATTATTCATGTTTTTAAAAGAAGTTTATTTTGCTCACCAAGGCTGCATTTATTTGATTAAATAAAATAATAATCAAAAAAAATTAATATTGTGAAATATTATTACAATTTAAAACAGCTGTTTTCTATGTGAATATATAGTAAAGTGTAATTTATTCCTGATCAAAGCTGATTTTTCATCATCATTACTCTCATGATTGTCTCATGATCCTTCAGAAATCACTCTATTATGATGATTTGCTGCTCAATAAACATTTCTTATTATTATCAATGTTGAAAACAGTTATTTACATTTTTATTTCAGGATTCTTTGATGAATAGAAAGTTCAAAAGAACAGCATTTGTCTGAAATAGAAACCTTTTGTAACATTAAACATGGGGGGGGGGGGGGGGGGGATCCAGGAAAGCCTGGAAATCCAGAGCTAAATCTGAAAGATTAATGGTCTGGCATCGACTAATGAAAATCGGCCAGCTCGAGGGGCGGCACCAAGCATGCATTTGAAAATCTCACTGCACGCAATTGGATAACACTACGACCAATCACAACAAGCCCTATACGCTTAGCTACCAGCGGAGCTAACTGGTAGATTAGTCTCTTGCCGTATCCTTCTTGCAAAGGAACGATTCGAGCGCCGTCTTCTGTTCCTCTTTTAGATAAAAAGCCAAGTCTAACTCGTTCATTGTAGCGGCCAAAGCCGTTTCAAACAACTGGTGTTCATCCAAAGCCATCTTGCACTGTTTACTAATGACTTCGACGTCACAGCGCTGTCGTCATCTGTTTAGCTCGCCTCTGGCCCGCCTATATCAGATAACCCGATGTGATTGGTGCAGCTCAGATCGAGGGGCATATTTAATGAGCATCATTACTCGACACCAGAGTAACTCGCTGAGCAAATTCAACTTGTGCTCTCGCGAGAACTCTGGGTTACCAGGGGGGGGGGGGGGTAAAATAAATCAATAATTTTATTTATCAAGGATTAATTAAATTGATCAATAGTTACAGTAGAGACATTTATAATGTTACAATAGATTCTATTTTAAAATAAATGCTGTTCTTTTGAACTTTCTATTCATCAAAGAATCCTGAAAACAAATTGTACACAACTGTTTTCAACATTGATAATAATAATGAATATTTGTTGAGCATCAAATCATCATATTAGAATGATTTCTGAAGGATCATGAAAAAACTTTTGACTGGTATACTTTGTGGTTTAATGATTTCACTAATGACACCTAGGACACTTAATTTCTGATCGTCCCCTGCGATTCACAGAGACCTAATGGATGACACCGTGCTTTTCAGCGGAAAACAGCACTCGAGACAAGAGGAGTCAGCTAAATAGATTGCACAGAGTATGCTGGGATTGTTTTGAACCGTAACTTTACGTAACCCGTGCGGTTTTGATGGCTGGTGCAGGCTTCTTGGCAGATGAGAAGACAGGGAGGCAAGCCAGGCCTCAGGAGATCTGACTGGGATGGGAAGGAATGGAAAAGCTCTCTAAAGAGCAGCGAGTCTGTATTTATGATGTCCCTCCCACTTACATCAGTTCAGCGTGTAAGTTTTTCCACCCTGTTTCACCCTGCATGTGCTAAAAGCAGTGAACACTTTTTTTTATTAGTTAATATTAATTGGTTTGTATAGTTAATCACCCCTCAGTACCACCCGGCAGCTTCACAACCAATTCATTAAAAGTAGAGTCAATATAGAATATATGTGTCACAAACAGCTTTCACCAGGTGTTTTTATCCCTGACGGTTGCCTAATTGTTTTATTTTCATCAGTAACAATAAAGTTGTCAAGTTGTCTTTATGAATTATGAATGTCGGTAACCTAACATTTGATGGACCCCATTGACTTCCATAGTATTTTTTTCCTACTATGGAAGTCAATGGGGTCCATCAACTGTCTGGTTACCGACATTCTTCAAAATATCTTCTTTTGTGTTCAGCAGAAGAGAGAAATTCATATAGGTTTGAAACAACTTGAGGGTGAGTAAATGATGACAGAAGTTTCATTTTGAAGTGAACTATTCCTTTAAAGGAGAAGTTCACTTTCAAAAAAACTTTTGCTGATAATTTACTCACCCCCATGTCATCCAAGATGTCCATGTCTTTCTTTCTTCAGTCGCAAAGAAATTAAGGTTTTTGATGAAAACATTCCAGGATTTCCCCCCATGTAATGGATTCTATTGGGACCCAAACGGTAGAAGGTCCAAATGACAGTTTAAGTGCAGCTTCAAAGGGCTTTAAACGATACCAGACGATGAATAAGGGTCTTATCTAGCGAAACGATCGGTCATTTCCAAAATAAATAAAAAAGTTTAAGTTTTATAAGCACAAACGCTCGCCTTGCTCTGTTCTGTGATGCGCGTTGAAGACGTCACGTAATACGCAATTACGTTGAAAAGGTCACGCTTGACGTGTTTACAAATGTGCGGAAGGAGGACCATATAGACATTTTCAAATGTATTTGTGTCAGTTTATCGTTTAAAATGCCCATTTCGTGTGCGTATCCTGGGTGTTTTAATATTAAAAAGCTAAAAAGAACATTTTCTTCAGGACAGAAATTTTTCAAGCGTGACCTTTTCAACGTAATTGCGTATTACGTGACGTCACGAACGCGCATCACAGAACAGAGCAAGGCGAACATTTGTGCTTATAAAACTTAAACTTTTTTATTTATTTTTGAAATGACCGATCGTTTCGCTAGATAAGACCCTTATTCATCGTCTGGTATCGTTTAAAGCCCTTTGAAGCTGCACTTAAACTGTCATTTGGACCTTCTACCGTTTGGGTCCCAATAGAATCCATTACATGGGGGGAAATCCTGGAATGTTTTCATCAAAAACCTTAATTTCTTTTCGACTGAAGAAAGAAAGACATGGACATCTTGGATGACATGGGGGTGAGTAAATTATCAGCAAAAGTTTTTTTGAAAGTGAACTTCTCCTTTAAGCAGGATGGTGGCGTAGCCTAGTGGCTAAAAGCATTAGCTGGTAAACAAAAAAGATTGAGGTTCAAACAGGTTAAAAAAAAAAAAACTCACCTAAGTCATTTAGTACTGTAAGTTTTATTGGTTTAATTTGGTTTAATTTGGAACTGTAAAATTTTACATATGTACATGTTGCATATTTAAATTATGCATAATTCCATGCATCTAACCCTAACCCTATAAGCACATGTAGTTAATTAATATTACTATATATAATTACACTGTAACAAGGACAACTTAAAACGCGTTATTAAACGTATTTTGTCATTTAAACATGTTATAATGATTATGTTAGTTGATCTATTTAGCTGATACAGATAAGCAGATAATTATTTTCAAGTTATGCCTGATAACCAATAAATTGCCAATATTAAAATTCCATATTATTTTGCGTAAAATTAATAAAAACATATTTAAATAATTACAGAACAACCTCACCGGCAGAAATGATTAAAAGTATTTTAATTTTTTACATTTTTTTCAAGCGCACACACATCTTTCTAAAGATAAAAAAAAAAAAAAAAAAAAATTTACTTAATCAGGTGAATTAGGCATTATAATTTTACAATATGAAAAACGGATATTGATTTTGAAATTTGCTAAAGATAAACTTAGTTTTTAAAAGATTAACATTAATTGAACATTAGTTAGGAGCAAAGATAATCCAAATTATAAAACAGTGGAAACTATTTTAAAACTATTTAAACATGCACAATTAAATATCCAATAGCGACCAATACTGATAAATTGGAAAATATCCGCAGATAATCAATATGGAATCGATAAATTGTGCATGGTATTGGTATAACAAAAAAAAATAGATTTGTGATAGATTTAATTTCACTCAGTGAAAGAGACAGTATCATATTGAGTGAAACAACAATCTGTGTGGTTGACATTAAAATAATGAACTATCATCAATAAGTCCTTGGATATTTCTCTATTCATTTTTATATAATATTCATCATGGGAAAACGAGACAGCAGAAGTCTATTTTCTCTGGTTTTGAGTGCTAATGAGCATCTGAGGAAATGGAGGGCTGGGAATTGTACAACAGTACTGACATAATGTGATTTGTGAGCATTAGCATCAATTAGCTGCCACCACAGAAACCTGACCCACGTTCTTCCTCTCAACCGAGAAAGGGTCAAAGTTCAAAAGCATCACCAACAGAGAGAGAGCTGGGAAGTGCATTGCTTTTGAAAAAACAAAAAAAACAATAAGCCTTTTTATCCCAACCTAAAGAGCAAACAGACATTCATATCTCACCTGAAAGAAGAGCAAATTGCCTGTGAAGTTGTTCAATTATATCGACAGCCAGTAATGGCCTGATCTCCTGCTGCATAATCTCATCTGTGAGGAAAGAGAAAAAAGAACAGGGGCAAATAAAATCACTGCGACATGCATATAACTTTGTAAAAATCATGTTCAGGATAAGATACAGTGTCACAGAGTGCATCAGTAGCTCAACCCTTAAGAGTGAGCGCCTGCTCTGGAAGGAGTTTCCCCTGTACAGCTGCTTCCTTAGAGACGACCTTTAGCCATCAACACAGCCTCTGGTTTGTATCCGTTCATCAGGGAAGAGCTCCTTCAAACAAGCCATTCTTTTATGCCTTTGGCTTTACAAAAGAGCACTCGAGCGCTACTATTCTCTACTGATCTGCTGAGGGTCACCCTAAATCCCAATGAAGTCTGTAGACGAACAAAAGCTCCTCTGTGCACGTACACAAAAGACTGCATTAACATTGACTTCTCTTTATCAGACCCTGTTAAATCTTGTGAGGAAACGTGCTGTAGGCTACAAACAACGTTGATGGGTTACTACTGAAATTTTGGGATGTATTCGGTGTGCGTTGATGTTAGGAAGTTTTGAAGCAATGAATTGTAGTTAATATCCTCAAACCACTAGTCATAATGTTTGACGGGTGGTGTGCCGTAAACCGCAGAACAACCTTAGCTTACAGAACTGAACATGTTTCAAGTTTTTTTTTTTTCTTAAGTGCTCGCACATCCTTCTGGAGTGTGTTCTACAGGAAAAACAATGTGCGTCAAGGAGCATGTGAAAACCAGATGTTATCAGCTGGCAGTGGAGTCACAGTGGAGTCACAACCATTGATATGTACTGTACATGAATTACAACAAGAAGCCAAAGACTTCCCCAGTGGAAAGTCACAGTGGCTGGATCGTACAGGACCACTCCCATGACAGAAAAAAACAAACAATGAAACTTTTTTTGCAAATATATTTTAAAACGTTAGCAAAAAAATAAATAAAAAATTACTCATTGATAAATACATTAGAGTGTACAAGAGTTTTACAGGCATTAAGGTGTTTTAGATGGTGTTTCAGACTGTTACCATTTTGTTTTTTTAAACAGGGTATTATCCAGTAAATTTGGAGTGCCACAAGGGTCTGTGTTAGGCCCTCTGCTATTTTCAATATACATGCTGCAGCCCCTTGGTAAAATTATTAGAAAACAAGGAATTCGTTTCCACGGTTATGCCGATAATATGATCATATAACCCCAATTTTATTATCTCTACACTGGTTACCTATTAAGTTCCCGTACTGATTACAAAGTATTGCTACTGACCTATAAGGCCCTAAATGGTTGGGCCTTATAGGACCTATAAGGCCGGACCTATCGGACCTATAAGGCCCTATAAGGCCCTAAATGTATTTAACTGATCTTCTATTGCTCTACAATCCATCACACTCTTTAAGATCACAAAATCTGGGCTTCTGGTAGTACCTAGGATATCAAAGTCTTCTTGGCTTCTTAACTGTAGGATAGCCTTCCTAATAATGTTCAAGGCTCAGACTCACTCTCCCAGTTTAAATCTAGATTAAAGACACATCTCTTTAGCAAAGCATGCAAATAATACATCTCATAACCTTGTACTCCAGTTATATCAGATGAAATGCACATGACTACCTTTTGCTTGAAATGTTATTAACCGCAGCTACGCTAATTATTTTCCATTTGCTTTTCTGTTTCTACCTATTTTGAAAATATTTGAAAAGGGTAAAAAGTCATTGGCTTTAAAAAGAACGATGACCCCTGAATATCAACATCATCATTGTTTTAGCAGCATATAGTAGCATTAAACTCATTAACAGACAATAGAAGCAGGTTTTCAGTAGCAGGGCAGATGATGGTCAACATGCCAAGAGATTAAACTCCACAGGTGACAAAAAACTGCTGTTGGTTGCAGGCTTAAGCATGTGCAAATAAAACACACACACACACACACACACACATTTCACGCAGACTCATGGTCCACTGCCCTCTGTGTTCAGTGGAACTGGCTTATTGTCAAAGTAGACCACAAATCCCACTCTGACCTGAGTCTGGGAAGCAGGGTTGCGTTGTAAAAAACAAACCCCAATCCAAACCAAATATTCAATATCTTAATTTAAAGGGTAGATTTTAGATGTTCAGATTGACTCCCCTGCCACTATCAAATCAATGTTCTGTTTGTTTAAACACCGGACTAGCCAAACAACAGCAACACTGGCTCAGCCAATGGTGTGAGTTTTGGGACAGGGCTATTTGTTTTCCAACCAATGGAAGACGAGAGTCTTCCACAGTTCATAAAATAAAAGAAAACTGTCTGACAAAAAAAAAAAAAAAAAAAATCACTGAATGATTTCAAAACAGCTGTTTTTGGTGGATTGGCACATTTAAGAAAGTTTTGTAGAGCTGCATCATCCAAATTTGGGAGTAGGCTATAAGGAACATTTTTACAAACTGGGAAGTTTCTCAAAGATAAATTGTATTATAATTGCAAGGATGGAGGATGAGTTTGCCAACAAGCAGTCAATCTTATATTACCTAAGCTTGACAGAATAAGATTCATTTCACAGAGCATCACATTTCATAGAGCAGATTCAGAATAGTATTAGTATTGATCACAATAACTCAAGGACCGTGAGCATGATGTGAGGTGCTTTGAAAACACAGGCCTTGGTTTAAATACAGAGAGAATCTTTACTCAGGACATCAACAAATCGAAGGGAAATTAGTCTCTGACCTAGGACTGCTTTAGTTTTTTGATCAATGTGATTTAAATTGACACTGGACCCAGTTCTAAACCCCTTCATCCAAAGATCCCCGCCATCTGTTATATCTCCTCAGTTGTGTTGCCTAACCAGTGGAGAGAGGATAATATTTGTGGGAAGACTCAGTATGTTCTGTTTTTCCTTTGTGTTTGCCTGAGTTCTCGTTAGTTAATCATTCTGTTTGGGTGTTTTGTATCGTTAACAATTTCTCCCAGTGTTTATAAGTCCTATGTTTTTTCAATTCCTTGTCTGATCTCGTTTTATGTTAGTTGTTGTGTTCCTTTTTCTCCTGTGTGTTTGTAATTTAAGTCTATTCGCAGTATTCTCCGTCTTCATGAGCTTTATACAAAGCAACACATTACAGTTCGTCTCCACTCACTTTTTCCAGCCACATGACTCTGTCAGTCTTAAAGAGTTTCCTCCATGGAGAACTGAGAGAACCAGTACCAGTTTCTAGCAAAAATTCTCCATCGAGCATCTGGTTGGGGGGAAGAGATGGTACAGATGAAAGGGAAGTTTAGAGTAAGATGTATTCCATATAGCAAAGCTAAAAAGAAAAGAAAGAAAAAAATCACATGCTTTGGAGTCCAGCTGGACTGAACATGAACAGGCTGAGAGAACAACTATGTTTATGTACCAAGAAGAAGCATTTCCCCAAACATTAGTGTTTTCGGCTCAGGCATTGTATGGCCTTTTTGCGCCTTTCCTTCCCATTGTCCACCAGTTCACACAACCACAGCATTAAATGGAGAACTAAGGGTATGTTTACACAACAACGATGTGCTTAAAAATGAGAAGTTTTTCCTTTGAGTTTTCCACGTTTGACATTGTCAAAACGATCCACATTCACACGGATCCGCGAAAACGACTAAAAACGCTGAATTCTGCTGACAGGCCATTAGATGGCGATGAAACACTATAGACTGAACACGTAATACGCGTGTGCATGACGTCATCGTTTTCAAAAACTTGCACTTTGAAACCCGTTTTCAAACGTTTGCGTTTTCAGGCACCCGAAACGCCGTTGTCGTGTAAACGAACGGCCAAAACGCATAAAAAGTTTTACGTTTTTAGTTGAAAACGGTGTTGTGTAAACAGCCCCTAAAGCCCACATCTTGTTGGTCTATAGAGAATGAGGAGTTACGTCACGATGTTTTCACTCCGTGTTGCATTTCGGGAAGGCGTCGCCATATTAGAAGGATACGCTATCCGTTGCCATGGTTACTTCGACAGTGAGACTGAGAGAAATTGAGAGACTGAGACAGCAGCGGCAACGAGCACTCAGCATGATTTCAAAAGCAACACATTTCAGCGCCAAATCGTCAAACACAAACGAACGAAATTAATACTCTGCTAGTCAATTTAAGTTAGATAGATATATCTGTACCGCAAAATGTTTCAAAAAGTCACTTTTTTCAATGACGTACAACACGCATTGAGAGGGGAATATCCGATCTGTCCGCTTACACGGCAGGTGCAAATGCACGTATCCAATTCATATCAGATTTATTTCCACATATGAATGAGGCCTGAAACCTCAAGTATGACTGGGCTCTCGCAGTTTACAGGTTTGTGGGTTTGTAAGTCTTGCACCCAGCCGCAGAAGAATTGTTCATAAGCTTCTAATGACTTAAAGCTTCTGAACTTTTGCATTGTGTAGGCACTGATACCATAAACCAGGTAATTGACTATGTCAGGGTATGTTTATGTCCATTCTGTAGCTGTCAGGTCGTACAGGTCCATGTTGTTGATGCCTGGCGTTGTTATTTAGTCTCTCCCGACAGAGCCCCTTTCCTTTAGCTTCCTCCTTCTCCATTTATTTCCAAGACAGTAAACATGGCAACGGATAGCGTATCCTTCTAATATGGCGACGACTTCCTGAAATGCAACGGAGTGAAAACGCGTGACGTCACCTTCTCATTCTCTATTTGGTCACATAAAGAGCAGGACACGCAAATTTATGTGAAGTCTTCGCTTCAACAGGGTACATCATGACCATTCATAATAAGTATTATGTTAATTGTTCAGACTAGGTCCTGTTAAGAGTATTTAGTTACCAAGGGATGATGAATAGGTCATTACAGAGCTCATTAATCACTCAGCCCATCAGCAGTGAGATGATCAAGTGTCAATCACCTGTGCCGTCCACACCAGACAATGCTTGCTTCTGTCCCAGCATCACCCCTGGGTCAGGATGTCAGAACCAATGTTAAACTCACTTACGATTAGCAATTGCTAAACACACTAACTCACACAATTACAGTGATTGCATTCACATGCAATGAGGAGTTCATGCAGTGGGGAACACTGTGACCAAATTTAGCTGAGGGGCACGAGAGGACTGAAGGTATTTTAGCTTTCCATTTGTCTCCAAAAGGCCATACAGCAGGAATAAAACAGTTTAGGGGGGGAAAAGCCAGACAGCCAGCAAGATCTGATTGTTGGTAAATGACATGATGCTCAATGTTTGTCCAGATCTGTTTATTATTCAGAAAAACATGCAATAACATTGATATCTCTCGCTCCAGGGCCATTGGTATAGAAAGCTCCCTTATGTGTTGACCGAAGACAAACTGTAATGGATTCAATCTTCAGCTGCTGGAAGAGAAACCACAAATCAGCTCTGTGAGGTCTCATCTTCTTCCTCTATGTAACATATTCATGGTTTCACTTGGGGTCAATGCATCAACGGTTGCAGTCAAACAGCGGACACTGCTGCATATCATGTAAACAAATCCAGTTTGGAACTCGATCACGGGCCGTAGGGGGTCTCTGAACATCAGCACCTATAGTGCACAATATGAGAAACTTCTACTAGGTTTTGTTTCACATGTTTTCCATGTCATATTGAGTAACTATAACAGAATCAACACAATAGCTTGACTTCACAGCCTGTCTAAATCCCATTTAAGACATTTAAGGGGCGTCCACATGACATCCAGTCTATTGTCCCGCTCGACTTCCCTCTGATCTCTATAAATTAGTGCTGCTGTATGACAAAAAAAAAAAAAACCTTTAGGACAAGGCAGGACAATTGAGTCTGAGGCAGCAAAATAAAATCATCATAAAATCAAAGCCCTGTGAGCTTAATAATGTTTCACAAGAAGGTCAATGTTTGAAGTAAAGCTTTATCAAAGGCTCTAAATGTGATCTCTATATTTTATTGCAGGCAAGATCCACAATCTATCATATTTCCCATAAAGAAATCACTGAAAGTAGGGGAAGAAGTCCCAATGCTCCCAACACTCACACAAAAACCCCCACACACACAACTCACATTACTGTAGGCGTCTATTACAAAGCAATACAGCTCAGATAAAGGCCCGTTCACACAAAGGACGATAACTATAACAATAATGATAATATATAGTTTTAAAAAACATTCTACATTTAGAGGAATAGCAGAGTCCATACTAAAACTATAACGGCACAGAGGAAAGATATAATTGGAATAACTTTCAAATGAAACATTGACAGCCAATCAGAATCCATTCTGCTTTAAAGAGCTTGAGCAGTGACAGGCGACATAACGGAAGTGTGCACTTATCAAAGTCCCTTTAAGACAAGTCATTTCACTCGGCGGCCATCTTTGAAACGCCTCTCGGACATGCAAGTGCAGCTCCTATCTGTTTGAACGGGGAAAAATCAAATTCTCCAAAACTGTTCGCCAAGCTTCCGATTAAATTTCATATTTGAAATCACCAATGAAATCTGACAACAACTATCTCATAAATTTTGTTTCTAAACGCTCGAATCATGACAGAAAACGTAATTTTTCAGTCTGGATCAAGGTAATGCGCATGCGCAGTAGAAATGCGCGTCTGGAGTACTGCAGTGACGCGATGACTTTACCAATCGCCGATTGGCTCTTATTTAGAAGGCGGGACTTATTCTGCCATATGGAGTGTTGCACTTTTCCCCATTCAAAACAATACGAGTGATGCGTGTCTTGTGTAATTCTATAAGTCTTTGGTACTTATAATAAACAGAATGTTATCATGCATTGGTGTGGATGCTTATATAGTTATCATTATAGTTATCTTTATAATTATTGTTCTTAGTGTGAATGGGCCTTAAGCCTCATACTGATTGTGTAATATAGTAATTCTTCATTCAATATAATTTGCTATAATTTTTATGTTTTAAAAAGACATTTCTCCCAAAAATGAAAATTCTGTCATCATTTACTGTCATTCTGTATAAGTTTCTTTCTTCTGTGGAACACACACACATAGTAGTCAACATTTGAGTTGTCCCAAGACAAGAACGGATATTGTTCAAAATTCATGTATAACTTTGATGAAAGGTTTTGATCCACTTCAAATGTTGACTACTGTATGTAGCCTATATATATATATGTTCCTATATACTGTATATAAGGCCTATATATATAAACGTTCTTAAAACTATATATATATATATATATGAAGAGTTCAGATGCAAAAGCAAAAGTGTCATCTGAAATTTTCTTCTAGAATGATCATTTTTATCAAGCTCTTATATTTAAGTTCAGTAATTTCACTTAAATGACAATTAATAGGTAATTTTCATTGCCATTTAAGTGAATTTACTGAACTTAAATATAAGAGCTTGATAAAAATGATCATTCTAGAAGAAAATTTCAGATGACACTTGGAGGCTTTTGCATCTGAACTCTTCATATATATATATATATATATATAGAGAGAGAGAGAGAGAGAGAGAGAGAGAGAGAGAGAGAGAGAGAGAGAGAGAGAGAGAGAGAGAGAGAGAGAGAGAGAGAGAGAGAGAGAGAGAGAGAGAAAGAGAGAGAGTTTTAAGAACGTTTGAGACACAACAGGCAACATTGAACCCCAATGACTTTCATTATGGACAAAAAAACCTTTTATATTCTGATTTTTTTTTTTCAGAATATCTTCTTCTGTGTTCCGCAGAATAAAGTCAGTCATACAGGTTTGGCAGGACATGAGTAAATGATTGTTTTTTAAATTTTGTGTGAACCATTTCTTAAATGAAAGCATACTGTGATATACTGTAAAAATGTGCATTCAGAAAGAGAGGTGACAATGATCTCTTTTCCAAAATGGCAAAGAATTCCAACATACAGTCTTCAAAATCTCGATCCACATCCCTACGGAAAAGGAAGCCGCCACACATGGATACGAATCAGAATGTCAGACAACATCCTGTATCTGCCAGAACAACAAAAACTCCCTTAAAATGATTAATACCAATGACCCTGTCACCTGGAACAATCAAGACCTCCATTCCACAAAGCAAGACAAATGCAACAAACAGGCCATTATAAAGTGAGAGTGCATTTGGAGGCATTTCGGAAAGTATTCAGAATATTTTTTTATTGTAATGAATTAAGAAAACAGCTCTTATTAAGCCAATTCCCCTAATTCAGAACAGTTTATGTAAAAACAACTATCCACAAAAAGACTCACGTCCACAAGTATGTGTTTGACTAGGATGTTCAGATATGGGCCGTGTAAAGCTATGTCTGCTGACCCAGACAGGTGCGTTTGATTATGCCGGCGTGCTTTAAAGAGGCTCTCGAGGGAGTCTGGTCGTCTTTGAGGAGCTAATCGCATATGTGTGCCATATACCACTCACGATATGATTTAGTCTAAAAAATGTTTCTAGAGGGGAAAATCTATATGGACATAAACAATGTCACTTAGTTTTTACTTACAGCACATTTTTGAAAAAGAAAGCAAAAATTTCAACCATCCTATGACTTTTTTTTGCACACCAATCTCAAACAGGATGAGGGGCAAATAATAAATAGCTAAATAATTGTAGATTAATAATAATAATAATAATAATAATAATGTGTTATAGAATTAATATATATATATATATATAAAATAAATATATAAATATAAATATATATATATATATATATATATATATATATATATATGACTGTATCAGTTCATTTTCTTCATGCTTGAAAAAAAATGTCATTTCACTATCAGTTCATTTTCTTTCTTCATGTCTGGCAAAACTGTCTGACTTCTGACATCCTCATCATTTTCGGTTCCTCCTTTAAGCTCAAAAAGGTTAATGCACCCAAACAAAGCTGGATATGCCAAAACAATTAAAAACCACAAAATATTATCACCCTTGCTCTGACATTTCTGTTTTCACAACAAAATTAGCCACAATGATGAATGAAACTGCAAATCTGACCCAGCCATTTAATCCTCTTTAAGAGCGTCTGATGGTTAACACTGCTGCTTCACACACACACACAGCACAATTACACACGTACAACAACTAAACTAAAACATCTCATTTCTCTGCACCAATGCTGCATTATTATTTTTAGCTAAAGTTGCATCAGAAGCAAACCAGAGAGAAAGCGGAAGGTGAGGGTGTATGAGGAAGACATACTTCTCTTCGCTGCTAATTCAGTCTCCAGACACACTCCCAGAAAACGATGGTAGGACTCCATTTCCCCGGCCGAGATGCGGATCAAGGAAAAGGACGCCCCCGTCCCACATACCGAGCAGTGGGACGGGATGCTCTGATAGCGTGGAGAGCCATCCATACTGCAGCACAAACCCAGAATACCCCTGCTCATGCTCAACTACGGCTCTCTGGACGACACACTAGCTGTGTGTGGCTCCTGCGTAAGCAGTGTGAATTGTAAGATCAGAGAAAAGCAGGGACAGATCAGAATAAGTGGTCAGAAGCGTTGCGGTCTCTGGATTAAGAGAACTATTTTAGTTCACTTCTCCTGTGGCGGATATACTTACACACACACACCTCCACCTGAGAGCACAGTCTCTCCCTCAGAGCTGTCACTACACAACATCCTAACACACACACATGTTGTGTTTTCATGTTTTCATGTTTCATATTTTTATACTGTACAAACTGTATATTCTATTCCTTTACACTAACCCTATCCATCACAGAAACCTTTCTGCATTTTTACATTTTCAAAAAACATCACTTAATATGATTTATAAGCTGTTTTCCAGTTTACTGCTCCAGTGACAAGCTGTTGTATCCCTAAATGTACAATTTTTACAAATTTTTCTGAGAGTGTATTGTGGCTAATTGTAACTTTTCGCATTTTTAGAATTAAATAAATTAGAAAAAATATATTTAAAAATATTAATTTGTCATTTTAACCGGATTTAGCGGATGTCTGGACACAATTTTTCAATGTTTTTAGTGGAAAATCTTAAAAATGATTAGCAGTGCATACTCAGTCTCTTCTGCATCGTAATAATTCATCCTGTCCCAAGAGACTTTCTGCAGCAAGCAGTACTATTGGTTGAGTGTGTGTGCGCGCCATTCTAGTGTGTGTTGTTCCTAAAAGAGCTCTCAGTGAGGCACTACGACTTTCTGTTTAACACAGAACACAAAAGGAAAAAATGACCACTCTTTTCCACATAACTGGTGCTGTCAAGCTCTAAAACAATGAAAAGCATTATAAAAGAATCACAGAGGTTAAGCACCCTATAGAATGCATGAGAGAAGAAGAGATGTCCGATTCACGAATTTCCTCATTTGTAAGTCGCTTTGGATAAAAGCATCTGCTAAATGAATAAATGTAATGAATCATTCTTTTGAGTCACTTTTCAATCAATCAGTTTATCTTGTTTACAAAATTGATCCAAATGATTCGTTCATGAATTTGACTGATCTGGTTCTCAAGTTCAATTCACGGATTCAGTCATTTCATCACAGCAATTAACATCTCTGAAGGGGAAGATTATAAGTAAAGTATATCTTATCGAAATAAGTACTAGAACCTGATATTTAATAGGTACTAGTATCTATGTACTAGTCACAATTGGAATACATAGTCAAACCTGAATAGTATATCTGAATGGCAGATTCCCATAGAAGTCAATGGCAAAAATGTGAACAAAATCTAAGTAAAAAAAATTCCTTACATTTCGGTTTGTTACTTACACAATCGTGTGGTTTTAAAAAACTTGAGACGCATGGACCACTTTAAAATACTTTTTTAGAGCTTGACATCCATAATACAGACATAGGATATTCTTCAAAATTCATGTTTGTTTTCCACATAACACATAAAGTCTGTTTGTAAAGACATAAATGATTGAATTTTCATCCTCACGTGAACTATCAAGAGCTTCTGACATTCACCCTTTTGACCTCACTCAACTATGTTAAAAAAGAAGTGAACTTTCTTAACCATATCTGACTAAACAAAACTCCACAGCAGGATTATGAAGAAGTAAACCCGTTCAGAATCACTGGAATAATTACTGCCACATTTTTCTGGTCACATTGCTGTGTGTCTAATCATTATTAAGCCCATAAACCTCTTTTTATTTTTTTCCCCCCAGAAACACCTCACAACACCCAACCAAAGCCACAGAGCTGTAACTCTCAAGAAATGACAGAAACGTAGGCCATATGATTCTCCGAAATATAAACGAAGAGAAACACAAAAACATGCACATTCTTCCTCAGGCACAAATACTCTTTAAATTGTCTTGAAAAGTTTGACTCACACATAACTGAACCCATTGTGCCGACGGTCCCGCGCTGCGCGAGAGGTCCGAGCCGCAGTGACCCACACACTCCCTCACGTCTCTTTCACTCCTGAGAGTCTAATAAGATGTTACCAGAGGAGCATGTGCCTCTGAAACGCAGGTAACACACGGACATGTTTCTACAAATATCTTTGAGAATGCAAGAAGTGCCGGTAGTTTCCTCTCTCTCTCTCTCTCTCTCTCTCTCTCTCTCTCTCTCTCTCTCTCAGCGATATATTCATCACTTCACAGCGCTCTGTGGTTAAAGAACGTCAGGAAGAACTTCTCACAAACACACAGATTCCTTTTCCCCTCTCCACCCCAAAACAGAGCCCCGCTCCACACACACACACACACACACACACAAACCCCTCCCCGCAACCCTCACACATGAGACGGCATCATGTGGCGCTGACTGTTAAATCTAAATCAATTTTTTCAGTTCCTTTGACAGTGGAAAACAGTTGTAATATCCTAAATTGAGAAGCAAAAAGTGGGAAACAAACCCAAACAGTGATTTCATGGATGTTTGTCACTCTTGTAGGTGAGCTAATGTTTCACGGATAACTTCTTCAGACATTCCTGTGGATGGAAAGCTTTGTGCTTGTAAAATAAGGCACTCTTTTACTCTGGAGCCGTCTGGATCTCTTCCTAACGCACTCAAAAACAAGTGTGAATGGAATGTCCATAAATTGAGAATAAAAGTGTTAGCTTTTCGAAATGGTAGGCTACTGTGCAGTATGTTACAGTAAGCTATTGTGAAATCCTATAACATCCTATAATGAAAACTCTCATTAGGGATGTTTGGTGCAAGGGGGTCAGTGGAAAAGAGAAAATAGTTAAGAGTTTTTGATTATTATTATTATTCTTAGACATTATGGCATTCATAACTAATTTATTCTATTCACTTGCCATCATTTTTATATTAATATATACATAAATAATAAATAAATGTTATATTATGGTATTCTAAATACTCATCGGAAATTGTGGGATTAATCATTAATTTTATTCTATTGACTTGACAGTTTTGTTTTTATTTTATTATTATTATTATTATTATTATTATTATTATTATTATAAACAAATGAACCAAATCTGACATTATGGCATTAAAAATACTCATCAGAAATCATGATATAATTTTTTTTTTTTTTTTATTGACTTGCCATAGTTTGTTATATTATATTATATTATATTATATTATATTATATTATATTATATTATATTATATTATATTAATAATTAATTTATCCTATTGACAATGTAATTTTTATAATAAAAAATTATAATAATAATATAATAATAGTACATTTTATATTATGGTATTCTAAATACTCCTTGGAAATGGTGGGATTAATTCATTTTATTTTATTGACATGACAGTTTTGTTTTAATATTTGTATTATTATTATTATTATTATTATTATTATTATTATTATTATTATAAACAAATGAACCAAATGTTACATTATGGCATTCTAAATACTCATTGGAAATCATTATATTATTATTTTTATTTTATTTTATTGACTTGCCATAGTTTTTTTTATATTATTATTATTATTATTATTAACGTTAAACAGACTGACTGACTGACCGATTATATATTCAACCCATTACCATTATTAATTTTTATAAAATGAAACGAGCAATATAATTTGGTTATGGGCCGTAACACTCCTGCATGGGATTGTACACACTGGCATACCTAAAACACTGCAATAATGGTTGAGAAGCAAGTTCATTCATAAATACTCTAAAAGTATGCAATTTTCGGACACACACATGAGCTTAAATTGAAGGAGAGACCCAAGCCCTGTCTATGCACCCTATAAGTGCAACATCACAGAACACTTGAGCAAACAAATAGCAACACACTGGCAACCAGCCAAAACACATCAAAAATCTATTACCTACTAAGGCATGAACTTCCAATCTGAAACCATTAGTACTTCCAGTACAAGACAAAACCAACAGATGTACAAGGTGTGTTGAGAACGTGTGTCTCCGGCTTCAGATTATGACGCCAGTGTGTGTTTGCAGATAATCTCAGTCTCTGCTGTAATCTGATTACTGGACTCTATTTTAAGAGGATCTCAGTGTGTGGTATATAATACAGATGTCATATCGTGACAATTTATAGAGGATCTTCCTCTTTAAATCATCGTTCTCACTCTGTAGGGTCCAGCATCGCTGAGAAAGATTGCAAAACGCACATCAGCACAATGAGAGAGGAGGAGTAAAGCTTGGATGATTGACAATCTAATGGATTCTATTAGCTGAGAAAATGGAAAGAAAGGGAATATAGAATATTGATTTTAACAGTGCAGCTGTTCCAGGAGGAGCACACAAAAGCAGACGGGGGGAGGAGGGAAGGAAGTACAGTGACCTTCCTATTGTTCACCTTTTGAGCGTCATCGCTCCGTTTTATTGTGAGTCCAAGTCTTTGGAGATACTGTCACGCCGATGGCAGCTTGCAACAAAGCCAAGTTCAAGGATTTTAGGCCGTTTATAGAATTTTAAGAGTTTATGTCACAACCCAAATGCGGTCAGGAACTAAGCATAAACGAACAGACAAAAATCTAAGAAATAATTGCTATTATTGTGTTTTATTTTTTGCAGTTTCTTGTAAAAGGTCTAATATTCGAGGCGTAAAAAAAGGTTTGGTTTCTTTAAGACAGCTTGAAAGACTTTGATTTACACATGAAGTTAAGAGTATTCAGTTCTGATATTTTATAACCATACACTAACACTCAGTGAGATTTAAAAAAAACTAATAAAGTAGTTTTATTTGACATGAAATTGACATTTGAAGGTGTTATAAAAGATTTCTATATTCTATATTCTTTTGAACTTTCTATTTATCAAATAATCCTGAAAAAAAATGATCATGGTTTCCACAAAAATATTATGCAGCACAACTGTTTTCAATAATAATAAATTAATTAAATAATAAGAGATATAATAATAATAATATAAGACATCAAATCAGCATATTAGAATGATTTCTGAAGGGTCATGTGACTCTGACGACTGGAGTAATGATGCTGAAAATTCAGCTTTGCCACTGCAGGAATAAAGTACATTTTTAAATATAATAAATATAGAAAACAATTATTTTTTTTATTTCTCAATATTAATTTTTTTACTGTGTTTTGATCAAATAAATGCAGCCTTGGTGAGACCTTTAAAAACATTTTAAAAAAATCTTACAGACCCCAGAATTTTGAACAATAGTGTGTGTGTTGTTTTGTGGAGTGTAAAACAAAATAATGTTATGATTATGACAATTACAATGATACGAATGAATTTTCCAACTGATTTGTATTTAGAAAGAACTGTGTGTGTGTGTGTGTGTGTGTGTGTGTGTGTGTGTGTGTGTGTGTGTGTGTGTGTGTGTGTGTGTGTGTGTGTGTGCGTGTGTGTGTGTGTGTGTGTGTGTGTGTACCAGTGCCCAGTATTTGGCTTGTTTATGTTAATCCCTTTATCCTAATTAGATTAGGATGACTGAATAACACTGTTTTTTTTGTTTTTTTTTACATCTTTTAAGCGACAGTGGAGTAGAGTGTCTGATTAAAGCACACACTCTCAGGGTGAAGTCGATCCAGAAAATAGAACAAAACAAAAACTACGAAACTGTGTTTTTTGAAAAAAGTCATCAATAAAAGGTCTTTATAATGTTTTCACCCTATACCTTTAATACATCAGATTTTTTTTTAACATCATAGCAATTGCAGCAACATGATATTGTTAACACTTTCTAGTGTTTTATAAACTTTTCCGCATCGAACCTCTACTACATTTATCATCAACAAAATATTATTAGAATTTTTGGGGGAAATTCATCATTTATATGTTATACTTATGCTACCGTTCAAAAGTTTGTGGTGGGAAAGATTTTTTTGGGAAGTCTCTTATGCTCACCAAGGCTGCTTTTATTAGATCAAAAAAAAAAATTATATTGTGAAACCGTGATACTTTTTTTGTCAGGATTCTTTGATCAATAGCAAGTTAAAAAAGAACAGAATTTACTTGAAATAGAAATATTTTGTAACATTATACTGTGAAAGCCTTTATTGTCACCTTTCATCAATTTAATGCATCCTCGCAGAATTTTTTTTTTTCTTTTTTAAATAAATATGTATGAATTGTATATGTATTAATTTACTTACTCAAATCAAAAAATGGTGAAAGGTCTAATATAAATATGAATTATATAAGCTAATAAATGCAAATGTACATTCTGGCCAGATCCTATTATTTTATAGATCCTATTATTTTATATTTTACTCTATTATTTATGCTTGCCTGCTCATCTGGCTTGTTAAATATTCATGAGCAATGCAATACAGATCCAGAACGGTGCAATATATCACTTTAAAATGAACATGAGAGTGATATCATCACAGCTGACCAATCAAAAAGCAGAAGCTCTCAGTGTTTAGTCATCTTGCTATTAGAGGGCCGGATGGTCACATCTGTGACTCACTCGCCGATACTCTGATGGATCACCGGAAAGCATTAACTCTTTTATTTTTATGTTGTTTACTCCAAACCAAAGGCAGGTTTGAGAGGCCATCCGTTACGTTATATATCTTTTAGCAACGTGTGATATTCCTAGCTTCCAAAGTGCAGCTCAGAGCAGTGAACCGAAAGCAAACGGTTTAATCATAGTTTAAAAAGCCTGCTGATTTTCAGTCGGCCCGGAGAGCTGAAGCAGCGGTGTGTGTTATAATGCGGATAATAAACTTAGGAAGCAGGGACTGTGTGTTTAAAGCATGGAGTGTCTCCGTGAATCAATATGGCTGAACTGGCCAATCTCAGTTTCCATGGCAACGGCCTGACGTCCCCTAAGGGCTGCAGTGGGGGCGAGCAGTGCCTCTCTCTCTCTCATGCGGGACAGCAGGAACAGCAGCATGGCACAATAACCTACTTCACTCACTGGAACGGGGAAGCACAAGGATATATATATATATATATATATATATATATATATATATATATATATATATATATATATATATATATATATATATATATATATATATACATATTTGAGAGGAGATGGATTAAAAATATCCAGATTTCCTATTCGGCTCGATTTATACAAGCTGATTTTTAACATAATGCTGTGAATTCCCCCATAAGCTGCATTTATTTTCTTGAATTTTGAAGTAATTGAATGATGTATGAGTATGTGATTCTGACACAAATAGTCTCATTCGATGCCACTAATTATCTGGTAATTCCTACGCAAAGACATCAAAGACATTACCATAACCTTAAAATAAAAAGTAATACAATTAAATGATTAAATGATTGAATCTGCTTTTTGCACCAGATTCAGTGAAATGGAGCCTTATGCATACAGCCTGTACTGTAATAGACAAACGGCAAATAATAATTATATTATATTATATTATATTATATTATATTATATTATATTATATTATATTATATTATATTATATTATATTATATTAAAACATTATTGATATTTAATGTATCCATATATTAATATAATTTATTAATAATAAATAAAGATTATATTTAGATTATATGTCATATTATTCATACTGAACAATATAATTCATTTGCTTTATATATATATATATATATATATATATATATATATATATATATATACATATATATATTAATGTTGGTACTTTGGGCAGGTAATGCAGTGCCAAATTTTACATATGCAAATATATAATATAATATTATTATAAGTATAATATTTCAATCTAAAAGTACAAACAAATATGTGTTAACAAATAAAATTTAAATAAAATATGCATTTTTCTTTTTTCTTTATTTACCTATTTTCTTTACTTTCTTCATTTATTTTCTAGTTTTGCCGAAAATATTTGAAATGAATTGAACAATGTGATTCCGAAGGTGCCAGACGTTACTAAGCTGGTAGTTCCTATGCAAAGACATTGCCATAACCTCAAAAAATGAAGTCTTACATTATACAACTAATAAAACAAACAAATACAATTAAAAATCATTTTGTCACTTTGCTGCCCTGCTGTGCTCTGAATGACGTGTGATAACGTGCCATTCGATGGTAAAATAAAAAAAGAGGTCTAAGATCAAGCTTGATTTCTAGATCAGGATCAGGAAACACCCGCAAACCTCACCTCAGGGTTTCCCCAGGATCCCAGAATTCATGTATCGCCCCTGAATCAGCGGAGGAAAGCTCAACCACAGCTGTCACACACCCCTATCCTCCTCAGCAGAGGATAATACACTCACCAACATGAGTGAGGACACAGTCCACCCTCTGCTGAAGCTCCAGTAGAGACATCTCCTCGTCCTCCTCCAGCCTGCAGAGCATCTCAGGGTGTATATCTCTCCTCTCCTCTCCTCTCCTCTCCTCTCCTCTCCTCTCCTCTCCTCTCCTCTCCTCTCTGACAAAGCCAGCGGCCGCTCCCAGCCCTGGATGGAGATCTCCGATGGAAGACACCAGAGAGATGAATCCAGCTCTTTTGTTCTACAGTGTGGAGTCGCGGAGGGGCTTTTGTGATGTTAATCATTCATTCTGAATCTCTGCGCCGGAGTGATCCCGGCTGGACTCTTCAAAGCGGCTCTATGGCTTCTATCCTGAAGACTGTGTGTCAGGCACCAGGAAGAGAATCGGAGGGAGGCTATACCTGCCTTCAGAGAGACACACGGAGATCCACTCACACAAAACATGGAACAATGGATTCAGTGGAGTGGAGCCTTATGCATGCAGCCTCTGCTGTCATGGTCAAACGGCACCTCTTATCAAATGTAACTATTATTATAATATATATATATTATTAATTGTTAATATTTAACTTATTTATATATTCATAAATGTATAATTCATAAATGCATACCATAAAATGTATTATTATTATTATTACAGCCTGTCAAACAACATCTCTTCTTGTATGTTTATTTTTTTTTTAAATATTATTCTACATTATATTACATTATACTATTAATTTTCATATTTAACTTATTTATATATTAATAGAACATATTCATAGATGCATAAAATAAAATAATTATTATTAGTACTACTACTACATGCAGCCTGTCTAACAGCATCTTTTGTAAAATATTTAAAAAAAAAAAAAAAATATATATAATTCTACATTATATTAGGCTATATTATATTATTGAGGTATTAACTGAATACATTCATAACTGAATAAAGCAATATGTAGCATGTAATTATCATACTGAACAATGTAATTGATTTCCATTCATTTTTAAATAGTATTTTTGTTGCATTGGGCAGGTGATTAATTGTAAATATGTAAATATTTGACTTCTAAACACTTCTGTGTAAATTATTAAATTATTATTATTATTTTAAAACATAAATAAATATGGAATGTCATAAATTCCATTTATAAAACCATATCTAAACATCATAAATAGCATTCTGTACAATTGTTAAATTCCCCGTTCATTTCCCCATTTTTATTTTTCATTTATTGACTTACATTTTGTGAAGGAGCTGCATCCACACATGGCTGAGCTGGGCTCTTTTCCACATTTTGATGTGAGCTGAAGGGCTGTTATCATCTTACTTGACATTGCCCATGGGACCCAGATCCTCTCCTTGGAAACGCTCAGTGATGGGACGCCATCTGTGCTCGTGCCATAACGTAAACTTATTGTGCATGTTTCACTCAAAATATTTGGTATATATTTATTTATACCAAAATAATGACATAAAACAAGACTGTTGGAAATGGAAAGGCTAGCTAAAGTAAATGTCCAGATAATTGCATAGAGGAAATGTAATAGCATTATTTAGAGCATAATAAATATTGAACTACTGCCGTTTGACCGGCAGGTGACGCTGCAGGTCCTGTAACAAAACACAGCAATGCATGAAACCTGAACTGCGGCGCCTCCAGCTGGACACACGAGTATGACTGTGACATTCATGTTGCAAACACGCTATCTAATGTACAAAAAAATATTTTTGAGCAATCAATATCGCTGTGGCCGATCGACTCAAAATACTGCATACAACAAATAAGGCCTAATCCTGGCTTATTCTAAGCCCTGTCAGTGAAACCATTGAGTTCAACCAGATCATCAATCTACACACTGAATGCTCTTTTGCAGCGTTATGAATTCATACCATAACAATTGGAGTCCCTCCCGAGAAATAAGCCAAGTTGAGACGAGGAAGATGAACAAGCTGCTGTCCGGTTTTGTAAACATAATGAATAATAATAAAAAAAAAAAAAAAACACTCCATCCTCTCTGCTGATCTAACCCACAGAAAAGAGCTAAATTGCATTTTATATCTCTTAGCAGTTAAGTTATATAAAATGACGCTCTAACTTGTTTGAGATGTTTAGTAGGCTATAAATCGATAAAAGAAAGAAAGGAGGGAAACGCTGCTCAGCCATTTGACGTCCATTTGTAGGCCATCTAAGATTCCCTCCTCGAGATTTCACGAGAATATCGGTTTAAATTTTATGAGTAAAATAAAGCCTGTGATTTAACATTACTAGAGCTTTGTTCTCACGATCGTACCTTAAATGTGAATTTTGAAGCCACCGTTTTTAATAAAATGTTTCACTGCTACTTCATTCATTCAAGCCTAAATTTCACGATTGAGGTGTGATTGTGTGTAATGTTGTAAAACAAAACGTTAAAGTCTTTTCACAAACTAACACAGAAACTCGGAACTAACCTTTTTAAAAGGAAACCACCAGAGCTTAAAAAGAATATAGCCTATCTTTCAGGTTTTAGAACTACATTGAACAGCTTTTTTGAACATAGTCTATTACACTCCCCAAAGGCAAAATACAAAACAACATAAATTGATTTACTCTGACCTTTTAGTGCTTGTTTGAATTCACCTGAGTGCCTCAGTTTAACTTAAACCCACTGTAAACGTTTATCTTGTGAGCTTTGGTTCGAAGTGGCTGAAATGCAAATGTAAGCAACTGCCAGCCTGCATGAATTTTTTTATAGCTGTCCTTTTAATATAATTATTTTTTTGACAGACACTTTCCTTAACAAGACGAGTTATCTGACTTGAGTTCTCTTGTGCTGTCAATTACTCACAAATCTTATTCATTTGATATTCTCCATTCAGTTTTCACACAATATTAGTTTTTTTATGCTTTGTTGCATTACATTGCACCATTTCATGCTTTTCATCTTTGAAAAGATCTTTCTTCCTCCCCATATTGCATGAGAACTGACTTGCTTAATAATGTGGAACAACCTCTTTAAGTAGGGTTTCCATTTACTTAAGTTGACCTGACAAACTGTTTAAAGTCCCCCTATAGTCAATAATTGTATCCCTTAAAACTCACCTTTGATCACCAAACTGACATAGGCCTATTTAAAAAAAAAAAAAACAGTCCTTGAAAAAAATTTATTCATGTCTTAAAATAGCTTGAATGTAACACCATTGCCTCATTTAGTATGCGGTTCTATGAATATGTAAATTATCCCCGCCTCCACTCACTCACACCAGCTCAGAGATCCACTCATTGATGATCACACGTTGACGTGATTGGTTACAAGGTAGTTTGTGACGTCAGAAACACCAGCAATGGTGTTGACTTATGAATTTGCACATGGTTTAAGCATATTAAAAACACCAACATCTAACATCAGCTAACTTGCTATTTCTAGCCTCTCTGAAAATCACCTACCCTACCTTAATACGTGCGTTCGACTTCATGTGTAGCAATTCGAAAGCAACATAAGCACTAAGCTTCCTAGCATGTTTTTTCATGTTGCTAGCAAGTTTATCATGTTGTTAACATGTCTTAGCATGTGTCTAGCATTATTTTGCAAGCATGTTCATAGATTAGCATGTTGCTAGCATGAATTAGCATGTTACTAGCATGTCTTACCAATTGCTATGTTTTAACATATTGCAAGCATGTTTTAACATATTGCTAGTATGTTTTAGTATAATGCTAGCATATTTTAGCACATTGCTAACATGTTTTTACATGCTGCTAGCATGAATGAGCACGTTGTTACAGACATCCCACCTCTCCCGGAAGTTCCAGGAGTCTCCCACATATTGATAAGCTCCCTGACGCCCGCAATTTATTTTTGCTAACATGTACTAAGCTAGTTGCTAGGCTTTGCTAGTGGTAGATATGGTAATGAAGCTAAAATACTCTATTATTACGGTATACGTTAAAGAGTTATTACGGTATATAAAAGTTTTGACCACCTCAATGTAAGTCTATGATTGTCCATTTAACGAAAACCATATGTCCAATCCGAAAAGATATAGGCTACTGTAGCAACCCGAGTTGTAGCTTTAAAGCTCTAAGAGGATATACTGACAAAATTGTGTCTTAGAAGAAGCTTAAATATAGAATTTCAGTATGTTATCTTTGTCATTTCAACATAAATACAAACCATTACAAAAACACTTTAGTGTCAGTTTATTTGCAGTTACATTTATTCTGATGAAAATTTCTCACAGTTGTAACGATATATGTTCATTTGAATGAATAATTTAACAAACAACAGTGGCAATTACAGTGGAATCAACAGAACTTTGTCCTGCCGACATGTGCATGACAGATGTGCGTGTCGTAGTTTCGTCAACCAACCTAAAAAATGGCAAAACATTGTAATAACACTGACAGTAACATGAAAACATTAATTTCCCCCCACTCTATACATATTTAAATCTATCCACACATTAAATACAGAATACAGAATCACATGTACATGTGTTGACTATTAATGTTAGATTCGTCTCTGGTTTGTACATGGTATAATGCCCCTCTTATTAAAAGGAATATTATTGCATTTCTTGTATGATTTTTGTATTATCGGCAGTAATAGTATAATTCGTTCGTTGGAGCAATGAGGTCTCTTTTCTCGGTTTGTAAATGAGTCTTGTAGAGGAGTCAGATGCCCTGTCACTCAGAAACATTTGTGAAAACAACACTATACAGTTATATTATTTGCAACGTTTTAACAAAATATATGTTTACTATTATTTGCATGGTTGAGTGCTACACAAAATGAGAAAGCTTCGTAATAACAGTTTTCAAAAATAAAATAAAAAACAGTCAGAACAACCAGTGAATTTATGAATATGGATGTGTTTCATATCAAGAAGTTCAAGAGAAAATGTTAAAACGAGCACAGAGCACTCGGACTGTACGTTTGTGTTTTTAGGGAAATATTACAATAAAATTCACAAAATGGGAAAACTTCATAAAAGTACTTAAAAAAATATTGGTCACTGTTCGTAAGTAGCAAATGTTAACATCAAGTATCTTATTTAGTGGTGTGGAGAACATTTTGACGTAATCGCACAGACATTGAAAAAGCTGACAGAGCTGCATTTGCATCTTCCGTCAGAAATTGCTTCTTCCTGTTATGATATTTGAACTATGCCCACAAATGAATATTTATCATTTATGCATAATAAAAAAAGAATGAATTTTATACAATAAACATATTCAGGCTATAAGACAAGGATTTCAATAGGAACTAACTACAGTCAAAAAAATTATAAAACATACAAAATACACTCTACCTGGTTGAAAACAAAAGTAACCTATTATAGTTTTTACATTTCTATAGGTGAAACTACAATTGGACCGTTAAACACAACCCAACATTCCTCCTTGTGGGCGGCATCTCCACACACACACCCACACCCACACACACACACACACACACACCCACACACACATAAAAAATATGTAAATATAACAAGGTGCCTTAGCACATACTGGCACACACAGACCTACAGAACAGAAGCATTTAGTAGTGTAGTGTGGCACGATACTGTGTTTTGAAATACAAGAACTCACAAACTCGTCTCTCTATCCAAATCTGTTTCCTTCTCTTCATCCCCTCGCTTATGTCCAATGGCACCCACAACTTTTGAGCTGAAGAATAACAGAGAAAGATTTACATCACCATGAGAAAAAAAAAAGTATAGTCGAAAAGCTGACGAGAAACAGCGAGTCACGAGTTTGTTCTTGGGGTAAAATAATACGTACAGTTCCCTTTCAAAGTGGGAGTCAACACTGAATCTTGGATTGACGCTACAGGGAACGCAATCAGTGTGACCGGTGTCTGAAACACGTGTGTGTACACCAAGCGGCAACCTTCCGGTCTCTCTCTTCAACACGGAAGTGACTTAAACTGCAATTCATCGACTGGCTGCTAGAGACAAGCTCCAAAAGTGAGTCAATCCCATAGACCCCATGTTAATATGCCTTATAACTTTACAGCAGAAAGTTTTGGTCTATATAGCTAATTTTGCCCTTCATGACAACTGTGAGGGGAGTGATTTTTTTTATAATTCGTTCATCTAAATTAAATTAAGCCTTAAAGTTCTGCATAATTAAGGGTGTGGCCACTTGAGTGACAGGTGGATTGCCACTGCTTTCACTACTAGCCGTTTGTCTGCTGTCTGTTAGCCGCATAGACAATAAAAGAAATGGACACAGCGACCCCATTGGATTCAACGGAGAAAAGTGAAGTCAATTAGAAGCACTCACTTCCTGATGGCTGAGCGTACTGCGCAGACTCAAACTGAGCTTGACGATGTAGATGTGACGTGAGCAACCCGTCTGTCTTCTAGTAGCTGTGCCAAGATAAATCTGAATCATTCCCTTCTGAAACTTGCAGAGACGGAGAGTGTGAGTAGGAGCTGTCCATGAGCTAGGAGCAGGAGCAACTTTTTTAAGTATTCTGATTAATAATTTTGTCATTTTGCCTCCACGTCCCCCCGATTGCCTGCAAGCTTCTCCTCCTGTCCAAACGGTAATTTCTCTACTGTGCGACAGAGTCGCGTGGTTATGACGCAATCGTTAGCCTATTTTTACAAAAACTGCTTCTGCGGGGCCATAACATAAGATACAAGGTAATGGAGCCTTTTATACATTTTCGTGTTTCTTTAGAAATAAATAATGGACAAATGGAGTCTTTAAACGCCTCAGATGTTAAGTTATTCGCTGTCAAAGTGACGCCAAAATAAATGGGAATGGAATGCTAACAGCAGGTGATGGTCTGCTAATCAATGGCGGCGCCCGGGGAAGCTTCAGTTTCCGGCTGAAAAATTACCCCCTTGGTTAGCCGTCATGTTACCTCAGCTTATCACGTCACGTCATGGACTGTCGTCGGCCAATGAAATTGTCGTGTGTACACACGTGCTTCAGACACAGGTCATGCTGATGAAGACACAGTGACTCAATCCCCTTCTCAGGCAACCAAAGGTTACCTTCGTAACCTGAGACGTTTTATGTGAGTGCCTGCCAGTGTTATTTTTGTATCATTGAGATACTATCATAGTCTTATTAATATTTTGAATTAGATTTTATGTTTATATTTTCCATTTTCATTTTAATTTCAGTAATTTTTTTGTTTTGTCAAGTTAAAAAAAACAAAAACAATTTTTGTCGTTTTTTTTAGTACATCAATTTAAATTAAAATGCGAAATTTTGCATTGGAAATGTTTGTATATTTAAGTTTATTTTATTTTAAATAACAAAAATGTTTTTATGGTCCTAATTTTAGTTTTAGTTGCAATTATAATAATAACCCTGGCTCCTTTATGATAAAAAGTTAAAAGTTACATTATTATGATTTATTAGTGCTGTCAAATAATTAATTATTGTACTAAATATATCATATTAGAATTATTTAATTATTACTATTTATTATTTTTTAAATATGTAATTAATATTAATATTAAACACTTCTTTTATAATTTATCTGTTGAAGCATTTTTTGGAAAGAAAAATACAAGTATAATTATTGTGTTGATGACTCTCGTAATGGAGTGTGCACATCTATAATCACTCTAGACTTTTTGTTGAACATCCCACATTGGTTTGATTTACAAATAAATAATATTGTATACACAGAATTTACTGAGAAACATTATTGAGTTCTACCAGGGACTGAATATTCAGATTCACACAGGACAGAATGAAACAGAGAATTAAATATCAGACTTAAAAACAAAAAAAGAGCGTTAAATACATTTCGTTAACTGTATGCGTTAACTTTGACAGTCATTATTTTAAATGACTATCTGATCCCAGTGAGTTAACCTGTCTGAAATCATGCTTTTCCATGCATTTAACATTCTCAACAAATACACACAAACATGCACACAGAGGCTAAAATGCCCAGGAAAAAAAGAGTTTGAATCCCACAGGATGTCCGTGTTTTTAGAAAAATAATGGAATTATTTAATTATCATTATTACACGGCTCTGTGGAATACTTGATTCTGATTGGTCAATTCCGGTGGTTCTCTCAAAATGACCCTCTGCTTCGCGTCGGTGTCCTGTCGGGGGTTATTTTGAGAGAACCACCGGCTGGATGTACATTATCTCTTACTTAACCTCTAAAAAGGAAGACACAACGTTTTTCAGAAAAATGAGAAAAGGTTTGAACATTTAGGAAACATGAACCATCGTACCCACAGCACTAGTGTATATACAGTGATCATGCACAGACGGGTTGGGTTGTGTCTTACCTTTAGAAATCAGCATCTGAGACATTAGGAGAGGGAGCTTATGAGTGACAGGGATGAAAAATTCAGTCATGATATGAGCCTGATATTCACACTTCCATTTTTAAGAGAACAGCATGTTTGAGTTCACTGAACAGATATATTGCTAGATTGCTAATTCAATTTTTTTTGAGGGGCTCAGACATGACCAAACTCTGCTCTGAGAATGAAAATGTTTCTTATTTGATCTTTAACAGAGTTTTTAAAGGGGTCATGAATTGAGAAATCAAATTTTCCTTGATCTTTTGACATAAGAGGTCATTGTACTATTAAAAAATCCTGTACGTTTCATAACTTAAAACTTTTTCTTTTTTCTTTTATTGAAACCAAGCTCGCAAAACAACTCGTTTCGGATTTTGTCACAGTATGGCGTAATAGTGCGATGAAAGACCGCCTCTACAGAAGAAGATCAACGCCTACTTCTTCATCTTTGGCCCCACCCACCAATTCACACATGTCATGTAGTAGTAAATACGAGATAGACGCAAACACAGGATTACTCGAGCAACAAAATGATAGAGATGCCTGTGATGACCTCAAAGAACATTAAAAAAATGCAGTTCATGACCCCTTTAAAAGTAGGATTTCAGTTCAATGTTCCAAAAGGGGGAATAAAAGTGTGCCGCTACTGAATCGAGAAACTGAAAATGTCCCATGGTAACATAAAATACTGTGTATGTATTTTCATCTATCCTAATGCAATGTTTGCAGGTTTGCGGTAAGATTAAAGTGACATGTTTGAATATTGTTATGCATGCCAGGGGATGTTCTGAGGGAATATTAAATCCAAACCTTTTTGAGCTTTGATCTTTGTTGGTGCTGTCAGAGTTGAGGCCTTTCCAGACGTTTCCAAAAGACGTCTTTGTCATTTCATCTGTAATGTTGACCGTGGATGGATCGTCCCTTAATGAATGCAAACACATTAGCATTTCTATTGACTATTTCTGTTATGTCATATTTTGAAAGAACATTTTGAAAGTCCTTCAAAAAGAGAGGAGGCCATCAAAACATTTTTACAGTAATGTTTCACTCCAGGCTGTTTCTACATGAAATATGTGAAATGAAATTATATATTTATTTATTTTTTGACAGTATGCTTTGCATATTCCACTGAAAAAATGTTTCCTACTGTAAAAAATAAACCGTACTGTTCAAAGATTTTGTGTCTGTAAGATTTTTGAAAGAAGTCTCTTATGCTCACCAAGGCTGCATTTATTTGATTAAAAATACAGTAAAAATAGTAATATTGTGAAATATTATTACAATTTAAAATAAATGTTTCTATTTTCTATTTTAAAATGTAATTTATTACTTCAATGTATTTAATACAAATGTCTCTAAGTCATTACTACAGTTTTCAGTGTCAAATGATCCTTCAGAAATCATTCTTATATACTGTATCATTTATTTTTAAAAATCTTAAGGACTAGATTTACAGGTTAGATTATGTAGAAATGGTAACAACAACAGGTTACCAATTTTACAGTGTACAAATGCTGTCAAAACAAATCCTACTTACTTATAATGCCCCTCTAGGGGCACTTGTACAATTCCTTCCTCCTCCATCAAGACACACTGACTCTCCTGAAAGTGAGAGAAAGAACATGTTGGTTATCTGTACTTTTAAAACATTGCCTTCAGTGATTGGTCATTGCCAGCCAATAGCGTCGTCTCAGGCTGCAACCACTAGCAGTGCGTGATGGTTGTACCTCTTGCTGTGCATCTTCCAGTTTTTTCTTCTTGCTCTCTGGCATGAGGTCATCAAGCCAGCTGAGATCTCGCTTAGAGAAGAAAAAATCCAACAGCTTACGGATGAACACAAGGGCTAAGACCTGCGAGAAAACACACAGACATCATATGAGATCTTGATGATCATGCATGCAAACATACAGAAATATACACAAACACACACGTCTTACCATCATAGGAAAGACTATGGCGGCTCTGGAGGTTTTGATGACCCAGAGAAGCACCAGGCAGCTGAGCTGGATGATGGTGAACAAGTGAACTTTTCTCAGCGGGACGTGTCTCAGGTAGATAAAATCAGGCTGGTGTTTTGTCGGCATCCCGAACAGTCTCACACGATCAAAAAACTGAAAGACAAACGCGAACACACCAACACGGTCAGAACTGTACAATATGACCCTGTATTTGGACACAATTTAGTCTTGCTAACTAAAGCTAAAACTAAAACAATTAAAAAATTGCTTTCGTTAATTGAAATGAAGTTGAAATAAAATATAAATTTTAGATGAAAAACTTAAACTTAAAAAAAGTAACAAAAATAAAATAAAAAAAACCTTGAACTTTTAGTACTAAAATTTAAAATAAATAAAAGTAAACAAATACACAAATATACGGAAGAGGATTAGGGCCAAGCAATAATAAAAATAAACCATCTCGAGATTAAAGTCATTATAATGCAAGATTAAACTCGTTAAATTTCGAGAAAAAAAGTCGAAATACAATCTTGAGAATAAACTCATTAAATATCAAGAATAAAGTTGTTGTGTTTTGAGAAAAAACTCGTTAAATTTCGAGAAAAAAAACTCTAAATACAATCTTGAGAATAAACTCATTACATTTTTTTTTTTAGTGAACTTATTCTCACGATTATTTAGACTTTTTTTCTCGAAATTTAACGAGTTTTTTTTCTCGAAACACAACGACTTTATTCTCAAAATTTAATGAGTTTATTCTCAAGATTGTATTTCGAGTTTTTTTTCCTCGAAATTTAACGAGTTTTTTCTCGAAACACAACGACTTTATTCTCGAAATGTAATGAGTTTATTCTCAAGATTGTATTTCGACTTTTTTCTCGAAATTTAACGATTTTTTTCTCGAAACACAACGACTTTATTCTCGAAATGTAATGAGTTTATTCTCAAGATTGTATTTCGACTTTTTTCTCGAAATTTAACAAGTTTTTTCTCAAAACACAACGACTTTATTCTCGATATTTAATTAGTTTATTCTCAAGATTGTATTTTGACTTTTTTTCTCGAAATTTAACGACTTTAATCTCGAGATGGTTTTATTTTTTTATTATTGCTTGGCCCTAATCCTCTTCCGTACAAATAAAATAACTAAATACAAATGAAAATAAAACAAAAAATTAAATTAAGTTTAAAAACAACTAATAAAGATGACAAAAGCATATGACAAAATGAATGAAAATTCCTTGAAATGAAAAATGAAAATGTAAAATTAAAGCTAATTTAAAATATGAATAAATATTATAATAGTATATAAATAATACTAAAATAACACTGGGACTCTAATTCAGCTTTCACAATCAATAAAATATATTAAAACAGCTCTTTTAAACTGTAATCATATTTCACAATCTTACTGTCTTTACTGTATTTTTTATCAAAGAGCATAAAGGACTTAAATAAATAATACTTAAATAACACTGGGACACATAAGCCACGCCTACAAATGTCAAAATGAACAACTGTTAGGCAGAATATATGACTAGTAATTGCAGTACTTGTATGCCCCTGAGAGACGACGCTCCCATATAGAGGAAAACTCCGTATAACACAGGCATCGGGATATGCTGAGGACAAAAACAAAATAATAACCATTAAAAGATAAAATCCCACAAAAGTTTTCTTATTCATTGCAAGCAAGTTTGTAACTATCATCAGTTGATCAAAGAAGATCACTGACCTTCAGCACGGAGGTCATGAATACTGAGCTGCCCATGAGGACGAATATCATGAGGCCGGTGAAGCGCTGCTCTCTGATGCCCAAGAACTTGGGCTGTTCACCGGGTGCGGAGCATTCGGACTCCAATTTCAGGCTGTTCACGTGGCTGATTGACAGCACCGTCGCAGCCACGAACCACGGGAGGCCCATGAGAGAGCACACGCCCAGCATCACACCCACCACAAACAGGTCCAGATGATACCCACAGCCTTTCTGTGGATGCACACATACACAACGAAAGACATCTCAGCAAGAGTACAAGATTCTTTGTTAACCAAAAAAGGAGCATATTGTGAAGTAGTGACAAACCTTCAGCTTGTGTTCCTTCCTGTTAATAATAACGGCAGTGATTTGTTGGTCCATGAAGATGAGGATGGTGCATAACAGAGCTGGGATGAAGCTCACAATAGTGGTCCACCACGGGTTTGGTCCCAGTGGACTGATGAACCAGCCACGGTCATCTCTGGTTGGCTGTAAGAGGTCATTAGTCAATTACAGATTGATATTCTAAGGAAGTGGATTTATGTGAAAATCTAAAAATGAAAATGACACAGTAGTGTAATACTCCTCTTAACGACTCACTTTAAACTCATTAGGAACCTGTAGTTTTGGAGAGGGGACCCCCAGAGCGTAGTCGGTCAGAACCATGGTCAGGATGGTGATGAAAACGGCAAAATCACTGATAACTGCCCTCACCTGTTGAGAAACACACAGAATTGGAATAAGCGCTAGAAACTGAACATGAAACTGTGAGCCTTGTCTCTGTTAGCCAGTTACAATGAGACTAAATAAATAAATGCATTATTTATAAATTCATATTAATTATTATATTATATTATATTATATTATATTATATTATATTATATTATATTATATTATATTATATTATATTAAATTATATTATATTATATCAAATTATATTATATTATATCACATTATATTATATTATATTATATTATATTATATTATATTATATCACATTATATTATATTATATTATATTATATTATATTATATTATATTATATTAAATTATATTATATCAAATTATATTATATTATATCACATTATATTATATTATATCACATTATATTATATTATATTATATTATATCACATTATATTATATTATATTATATCACATTATATTATATTATATTATATTATATTATATTATATTATATTATATTATATTATATTATATTATATTATATTATATTATATTATATTATATTATGCAACATTTATTTTGATGGTCCACTTTAGACATTCTACTAACTATAAGTAACTGTGCAACAGTGGCGGCTGCTGGTCTTTCAAAGAGGGGAAGCTCATTTTCGGCCTACATCATAAAAATTATTCATTTATTTATTCGTAAATTCTACGTTCCTTTTCAAGAAAATGCTCTGTGAAAAATGAATGTAATAATATAATAAAGGTATTAATAATAATATAAAGTATAATAATAATTCTAATAATAATAAGATATTTTTTTCATTATTTTATTTTGAATTATTACTAATAATAATAATATAAAAAATATAATAAGTAATAATATAATAAAGGTATAAATGTATAATTGTGTGAAATGTATTATAAAAATTGCCTAGCAATTTCGACAAGCAAATAAGAAATAGGTTGCAGCAGTTTGTCTTTGAAAAATCCGCGATGGGACTAAGCTCGAACAGCTTCAACATCAGCGACTTTTTATTGTATGAAATCGCTGTCAATCAAAAGGAGACACAGCCTTTCGACAGACCCTCCAATCATCACGCGGAAGCCCGGAGTCCAGGCCAGCCCACTCCCCGTTCACCCCCAGAGAAGCTGAGCTTCCATGGGCGGGACATAATCGCAGCATTTATCCAATGACCGTCTAGTTTAGAAGCGCTGAAAAAAACTGTTCGAAGCAGCCCCATTGAAGTCAATGGAAGCTGGGCTTCAACAGGGAAATGCACTGTGACGCTACGGGAATGTATGAGAAGGAGATCGAGTCAGCCGACCTGCTATATGATTCTGAAAGAGCTCGTCTTTGAGACGAACGTTTTCTAACGCATTTTAGTCAATAAAATGTTAATACAACAGTAGCCTACATATTTGACCATTCATTTTTTGACATTATAGGGGAAGCCGAGCTTCCCTTGCAGTCTTAAACAAATCGCCACTGCTGTGCAACTACATGTCAACTACCCATCATTAGAGTATTAGTAGACTGTCTGCTTAATATCTGCTAAAACTTTATTTTGATGCTCCCCCAACAGACATTCTACAGACTATAAGTAACTTTGCAACTACATGTAAACTTATTCTATTAATCTGAACTGTAACACCTAACAGTCTACTACAGTCTACTAATACTCTAATGCAGGGTTCACCAATCTCGGTCCTGGAGGGCCGCTGTCCTGCAGAGTTTAGCTCCAACCAGCTCCAACACACCTGTTTGAAAGATTCTAGTATGCCTAGTGAGACCTTGATTAGCTGGTTCAGGTGTGTTTAATTGGGGTTGGAGCTAAACTCTGCAGGACAGCTGCCCTCCAGGACTGAGATTGGTGAACCCTGCTCTAATGAGAGTTAGTTGACATGTAGTTGCAAAGTTACTTGTAGTTAGTAGAATGTCTCAAGTGGACCATAGAAATAAAGTGTGACCTTATTATATTTTCATTATATATATATGTATATATATAGAGAGAGAGAGAGCGAGAGAGAGAGAGAGAAAGAGAGAGAGAGAGAGAGAGATATTTAAAAATGTTCACATATTTAGATTTTTTCACAGATAAATCCACATAAATCCACACACACATACTTCCACAGTTGTCTGTACTATTCTTTACTGAAACACACACGCGCACACACACACACACGCGCGCTTCTTGCCTTGGTGGGGAAGTAACGGCTTGTTTTGAATTCCTTGAGGAAAGAAGACATAACAACCGTAGAGAAGAAGAGAATGACAGACCAGAAGAGGACGTCAGGTATGTATGGACCGTGATGGCCACAGGCGTTGCCCAGAAACTCACCCCTGTTCTCCACACAGCCCTGAGACACAACATAAGACACAATGATCACATCTGCTTCTGATGAAGAACACAGATAAACGCAGCATCAAGAAAAAAAAGGATAAAAATTCAGATGCAGTCATGTGTAACTGTGGAAATATCACACGGATTTGTTTATAGTGGATTAGATTGTGTGTGTGTGTGTGTGTGTGTGTGTGTGTGTGTGTGTGTGTGTGTGTGTGTGTGTGTGTGTGTGTGTGTGTGTGTGTGTGTGTGTGCGTGCAGGAGCTTAAATAGAAACGGAGGGGAACTGAGGTGAAACAGCAGAGGATTTGCTTTTATTAGTCACTGAAATGTATTAACCTATATCTGAGCCAAAGATATGAGACGCAGTCGCAGACGTCCGTGGAAATGTTCAGGATGGTGTATACTACATACTGTTTTTGAAAGAAAGTAGCATGCAGTGAGTATACCATGAACTGCATGCACATTTTCTGTATGCATCGATGATATACAACTAGAGCACAGTATATGTGGCAATGCACTCGATGACATTTCCTTTTTGAGAGTGATAAATGAAGTACTTTGCTGTGTATTAACACTGTCTTGACTCATTATTTGATCAGACTGGCAAAAACTGACTTTCGTTTTTAATTCGTACCATAAAATAACCATATTTATATTTGTCCATGATAACAAAACAGTTGTGACAATTTCCAAGATGACATGCTTTGGAGGTCATGTAACAATTTAGCATACTACTACTCCATTTAGAACATAGCCATATGGTGCATTCAAATCATGTTGGAAAGATCATATTTACGAGTTGAACGCACAGGAACATCACAGCAAAGTTGTAATTACAAGTGGGAAACTTTTAATTAACAACTTTCGGTTACACTTTATTTTAAGGTGTCATTGTTATAGTGTAATTATATATTTAAGTACTGAGTAATATTAATTAACTACATGTACTTACTATAGGGTTAGGGTAGGATTGGGATTGGGTTAGTTGCATGTAACAGTGCCTAATTTTCTATTACTATGGTAAGTATAAGTAACATACGTAACAAGGACACTGTAAAATAAAGTGTTACCCAACTTTCTTTAAGCCTAAATTTCCTAGTTGGGGATGTGTCAGTGAGAAAATATGGTGGACATCTGTATTGATGGTAAATGAAGAAATGAAGGCTATTTTTATTTTTTTCATTTACAATAAAACTACTCGCATGTACAAAATGCAATAGTATTGGACAGTTATGATAGGACATATTACGATTCAATTTACCTTTGCAAATTGTATAAAAACATAAAAAATCAAAAACACCTGATTCGCATTCTTTATTCATCATTTTGTAGAAGTAGAGTTAAAAAAATATTGTTGAATATTTTCCGCTCCTGACTTAAACGTACCTGACGTTGTAATTACGACTTCCCAACTCGTAAACAAACTTCCCAGGAAGACTTGAATGCACCAATAGTCACACTCACCTTGACATCTAGGCCTAACCAGTCAATCTCAGATGCAGTGATGTTTTTTTCCTCCCAGTAATTCAGTGTGGCATTACTGGGTTCTCTAGGCATTGTGCACACACAACTGAAAAACACACACAAATACATCATAATATTTCACACTGATAACTTTATCAACATGTACAGCTGAATTATAGTTGTGAACTTTAGGAAGAATGATATGTGTGTCAGTACTCACGAGTACTTAGTGAGCTGGTTGAGGTTGTTGTGCATGTTGAAAGGGTATGTCTCTCCCAGATGAATAAGTTTCTCCAGAGCTTCGTAGATAAAGATGATGCAGATGAGGGAAGCGAAGGCTTCCTCTGTGAATCGTGTAATGTAACACACCAGAGAGCTGGCGTCTGTGGCAACCAGCAAAAGACAGAAAAAGGCCGTCCACAGACCGATACACACGCGCAAGGAGAGGTAGGACAAACCATACTCTCTGCGGAGAAAGACATAGATAAAAATTTAATTGACTTGAATCAATTTATACTTTCAAAAATGCTCATTTATTGTAGGACAATAAAATTGTCCTACAATAAAAATGACTCTTATAAACTCACTTAATAATAATGGAACTTAATAATGGAACCCAGTGTGATATTTTAGCTAAAAAAAAAAAATAAAAAAAACAATATATATATATATATATATATATATATATATATATATATATATATATATATAAAAAATATTATTATTATTGTAGTCACTACTCACCCACAATCTTTGTATCTTTTTTATAATACCATTATGAATTAATACATTTTTATTTGTGAGAAAGTACTTTGTATTAGCTCTTTTTTAAAATTGTCCCAGTAGTTTAGTTGGGAAAAAATGAAACAGACAGACAGATAGACAGATAGACAGATAGATAGATAGATAGATAGATAGATAGATAGATAGATAGATAGATAGATAGATAGATAGATAGATAGATAGATAGATAGATAGATAGATGTGCAAATAAACAACGCAACAATTAATTCTTAGTGAATTCCCCCATTAATCAGACATTGAAATACTTTTAAATGCTTATTGCAAATGAATCTAAGGAGCCTCACTTGCAGAATTTGAAGAGGATTTTCTCAAAGACCAAGACAGGTCCTGTGCTGCCCAGGATAGTGAGGGGCTGCCCAGCAAACAAAGAGTACGCTATACCCGTCATAGAGGCTCCAAACAGAGACTCTATCGCACTCTAAGAGAGAAATGGGAAGAATATATCATCAGTCACAGCATAATCGATATACAGTACATGATATAATTTCACTTATGTGTTCTTACTATGCGTCCTTCTGTAGCTTCTCCCAGGAGACCTCCGAAGGTGATCACAGGAGACATGCAGGCGCAGTACAGGAAGAGGAAGGAGGCGAGACACTGCAAACTTATGGCATCTGTGTAATCTGACAGGTAGTGAGGAGCCTTACGCTTGATGTCCAGAAATAAGCCACCAAATAACCTGTAGATATAATTAAAAGACATCATCTGGGATCTGGGTCTGTCTCAGTCATGGGGATTGACAGAATTTATGAACACAAAAAGATATGGACAGTACATATTCACAGATTACTCACCTCCCTGTGCGCTCTAGCTCTGGTCCTCCGTGGCCTCCGTGCTCCTGATTCTCCCCCAGATCAGCTCCTCCATTGGCCAGAGGAGGAACCTTCCGCTTCTCCTGCCAGATTTAGACATAAACCGACATTACCACTGATTTCAGACTGGAGATAAGAATATGAACTATTCCAGCTAGTGATGCACTGAAATTAAATTGTTACCGAAACCGAAATCAAAGTTTTCATTCAGCTTAAAACTGAAAATAACTTTTATTTAATAATCAATTAAGTAATCAAATGTATTTAATAATCAACACTCAATTAAAAACTAAGTTTGATATTAACATTTAAATTGCACACAAGGCAGTTTTATATCAACTTTTAAAGTTTAGATTATGTTTCTACTCCAATTCTTTGTTGAAATATAAACATTTAAACAGTGTCTGTAATAAAAACTTGTTTTCATGAGTTTTATTCAAACAAACAATAAAAAAAATGTAAAGTAAAAATATAATGAATATGCAATATATTGCATATATTTAGCAAAATGCTTATCTCTAGAGTTGACTAACTGCTATGGCTAACTACAGTAGCTGACTAATGAGCTTTCCTGAGGTAAATGTAACTTTATGTGACATATTGTTTACAATCTGTTTGAGTGATTACATGAGACATGATGATACATTTCAGTAGGTCTCTTTCAACATAACCTCTGATGTTCATTCATGTTTATTTTGTACTATGAAAATTAGTAAAGATGAAAAGAATCATCAGTTCACACATACTCCGCACTGACACTGAATTGGGATTCTTCCCAATAATTTTGGCCCTCCATTGTCAGCCAAAAAATTCATTTTTGGCTGGAATATTTTCAGTTGTCGAAATTTCAGGGCATCACTAATTCCAGTATCAGATCTGTGAGGAATTAGTGCATGGAGTTTGAGAACTGGGTTACCTGTGAGGGCACGTTTTTGGGCGGCTCTATTCTGATGGTGGGATCCCACTCGCCTGGGGGCAGCACAGTCACCTGGTCCAAAAACTCATCGATTCCTGCCACAAGGTCAGAACGATCCTTTGCTTTATAAGCCACATCATGAAACACCTGAAAAAGAGACGTTCACGTGAAATTAGCACACATACATTAATAGCCAGTTGCCTATATCATCATGAAGAGAAATAAACAGTAATTAGTTATTGCCCATAACACTAACCTCGTCTGTCATGAGGGTGGCGATGGAACGGCCAATCTCATGGTACTGAGGCCCTTTCCCCATCGGCCCCAGCAGAATGAAGAGAAACCTGCGCAATGACAAAGGGCTTAGGAGTGAACTCTGAGGCACACCGCTCTGCAAAATAAACTTGAATGATTGAGACATTTTATGTGTTTTTTGCACAGATCACTCTGCTCTTACCTGGTGGTGATGGGAACCTCTGCCAGGCCGTTGAGCAGCACAGCGGGAGACAGACGGATGAAGGCCACCACAGGTTTCTCCAGAAACTCTAGCTCACCCACCAGGATGTTGGATGCCTCAGCCCCCGGTGGGATTTTCTTCATGAAGTGAAGGTCTATCTGCAGACACAAAAACAGTAAAAACAGTAATATTGAGAAATAGTATTATAATTTAAAATAACTGTCTTCTATTTTAATGTATTTTCAAATGTAATTTATTCTTGTGATGGCAAAGCTGAATTTTCAACAGCCATTCCTCCAGTCTTTAATGTCAGATGCTTCAGAAATTATAATATGATGATTTGGTGCTGAAGAAACAGTTCTTATTTTTATCAATGTTGAAAACAGCTGCTAAATATTTTTTGTGGAAACCATGATGTTTTTATTCAGGATTCTTTGATAATAAGAATGTTTGAAATAACAGCATTTATTTGAAATAGAAAACTTTTGTAACAATGTAAAAGTCTTTACTGTAACTATTGATGAACAATTCCTTTAAAAAAAAATCTTACTGACACCAAACTTTTGAATGGTAATGTATATTTGTATAGTTAAGTTCTGGGTAAGATTTAAAACTGTCTGAAATGTGATTCATACTTTGCTGAAGTCAACAGCACTGTTCTCACGACTGCCATCCCCACGTCCCTCTGTAGTGGTGGGCTGAGCCTGAGGAGACACCATCTGACCTGGAAGCAGTGCAGCAAACACACAAAACAGAGGAAATATATAACAGACTAACATATAAAAACAGACTTGATTGTTTAGAAGAAAGACAGTAATGTTAAGGTCATAGAGAGATTAAGACCTATGCACACTTACCGGTTTAAAAATATTTGTAAGAAACAGATTAAGGAAGTCAGTTACAAACCTCCTAGCATTGTCTAAATCTAAATCAAATTTAAAACCTGAATCTAGAAGCAGTGAAGAAACAATTAGATGAGGTTGGATATCTAATAGTAAACTACAAATTGCGGTACTCTAGAAACTACTTCATATGTGGTTAAATGCAAATTTAAGTGGTTAAATGCTACGCTAACGCTAAGTGTACTGTTGATTAGAGAATAGATATGGAATACCAAAGGGTGTGTTCACACTTGGCAGGTTTGGTTCGATTAAAACTCTGGTGTTGCTCTGTTAGTGCTGTTCAGTTGAATAAGTTTGAACACTCCCATTTGAACTTTGGTGCATACCAAACAAGTGGACTGAGACAAAGGATTCTCGGTCTGCTCTCAAATAAACTCTGGTGTAGATCGAAAGAAATATGAAATTAACACGGAACAAAGACTTCTAAACAAACCCAAGGATCACAGGATGTGATGTCACAAGATGCAACCCTAAAAAGAACAGAATGCTCAAGGATACCTGGTTCTTCTCGTCATTGGAGATATGTTGCCCATTACAGTTTGGTACAGGCGTCGGAACCGCCATCTCCTAACAGCAGATCTTCATTTTCGGACCAAAAGAACCAAGAGAACTCAAATACAAGTATGAACACACCCTTAATAACTCTTTACTCTATCAACTATTGCTAATTACCATGATACATTTGCATATCCACCACATTGGAAAGGCCAAGATTCACCCATAAACATGCAAATGAACTGACATGGGATCACCTGATTACGGTATCTATATATTCCATATCTATGCGTTAAGGTGTGGTCACATTAATTATTTTCCACAATTTCTGCAAGCCAAATCCAGTTATTTCAATAGGAATCCACATGATCAGAAATTTCGCATGAGGCAAAAGGGCAAGAGGGCAATTTCTGGGTTCAAGTTGGTCAAACAAATTCACTGCATGGAAAACTGCTTGGTTTGAATGTGATTTCTGTGTGAGCGGTGCATACATCACCACACTATTGACAATGGACTGTTTTTGGTCGCAAAATATTTTTTCACTAATGTGACTGCACCTTTAGAGTACAAGCGTATCTATGATCATATTGCCTGATAGTGGCTCTTCTTCAGGGTCGATGGTGGGGATGACATGGTAGCCGGAAGGCTGGCTTAATCGTTTGCTGAAGGGGATGAAGCATTTTTTGGGTCGGATGAGGGGGCTGTCTGGGGCAGGGGGGGCAGAAGAGCATGTGTGGTGTTTCTGGGGAGCTGACACACACTTGGGATACCTAATGGACCAGGCTTTACATAAGAGCACCTGTCTGTTTCTCACACTGCGACTGAACCTAGACCAGAGAGAGGAGCGGGGACTGGGGAGCGAATTGGTCATGAAGATAACTGGGAAACACAGACAGACACACCATTAAAAAAGAATGATAAGACACATGCATGGCAAATGTAGAACAGTGCATCTGCTGGAGCGTGTGGAGCAGTACCATTCTTATCCATGGAGTGTGGTTCGGACTGCTTTCTGCCGATATCTGCGAAAGAGCGTACGATGGGAATCCGGTTAGCCAGTTTCTTCTGGTTCTGATGGTGGTGCTGTTTAAGGAGAGCATTTCGGACCTTCTTCCTCACCTCCTCTCCCAATAAACCTGACGTCTCGTGCTGGTCCAAAACCATATCTTTAAAAAAAAGAAAATAAATAAAGCCATTTCTATAGAATTTACATCAAAAGTTTGGGGGTTAGTAAGAAATTATTATTTATTTTTTTTCAATTAACACTTTAGCAAGGAGATGTGTGTGATTCCCAAGCCATGTAATGGAAAGGGTTAGGGAAAGACCTGAAACTGAAGTGCATACTAATTCATATGGTATGTTTATAAGTTCCCCTTAGTGATCAGGAACACTTAAGTGATAAGTCATGGTTTTTCATTGTGCTCTAAATACACACAGGCCAAATTCCTATTGTCATCCATATGGAAAGACCTGAGAACAGTAATGATGTGTGACAAAAGGTTGTTGATGACCTGCACAAATCATGAAATCATTATAAGATTATAGTGTAATTGTCTGAATACTCATTTCCACGATCAGGCCAATAATTAAGAAGTTTAAATCAACTGGAGATTGAAACAATCTACCTGGAAGAGGATGTGTCTATATTGGCCCCACACGCACTGAGTGGGATGTTTGAGTCGCCAAACAAACTGTAAGGATCGAAGTTGGAGAATTGCAGATGCTAGTTGGGCCTTGGGGTCAGAAAGTCTCCAAAACTATGATCAGATCTCACCAATATATTCACAACTTGTTTGGGAATGTTGCAATAAAAAAAATCATTTGGTGACATCAGACAGCAATTGCATACACCTACAGTTTGCCAGGCGTTACTGGAACTTTCAGTGAGACTGGGTTTTATGGTCAGATGAGACCAAAATAAAGCTTTTTGGAAAAACACCCAAGGTGGGTTTGGCATTGACAGAAACATATCCATGCAGAAAAGCACCTCATCCCCACTGGGAAGTATGGTGGTGGATCTTTAATGCTGTAAACTGGGCCGTGGTTTGATCTTCCAGCATGACAATGATCAAAAGCACAACCCAAAATAAACAACAGAATAGCTCATTGACCACAGAATGAAGGTTTTGCCATGAAGACAGCAGTCCCCTGACCCATAAAAAACCTGTGGGATGAGCTAAAGAAAAAAGTCCACAAGCATGGATCTTTGAATCTGAAGGATCTGGAGATTCAGAGGTCTCAGGAGGAATATGGAGAAATGGTTTCAGATCCCTTGCCATATGTTCATCAACCTTATCTTGGCAAAGGGAGGTCACACAAAGTATTAAATGAAGGGGTGCCAATAATTGTGGCACGCATTAGCATATTAGCTGAAAGACATGCAAAGATCTCGAAAATCCACCCTAAAAAGGATATCAACAAGCAACTGTAGCACAATATTTTCAATGTACTATCATTTGGGATGCACTAATCTAATCTTGAATATAATTTAGGATGTGCAGTATGTTAAGTGGGACACTAAATGTTAAATGGGCGTGTATAGCAAACTGAAATCAATACAATATTTTCAATGTACTATCATTTGGGATGCACTAATCTAATCTTGAATATAATTTAGGATGTGCAGTATGTTAAGTGGGACACTAAGGGCCCAATCTTGCACCCAGCGCAATTTACTTTGTACAACGACACATGTATCATTCCTAGCGCATGCTTGGCCATAATGTAGCGTGTGCACAACGCACATACACTTTGCTTCTCTCATCTACACACAGACACAGCAGTTGCCATTTTTGCAAACCATACATAATTACAAGGAAAAATATTCCACATGAGGGAAATCATTGTGGTGTCCATGAAGATGTGAAAAAATAGGCATAAATCTAGCTTACACATTTACCAAAATTATTATACGCCTGTTTAACCGAAGCTAATTTGGGTGGTTTTCTCCCATCCCCATACAATGTCACTTCTCTGTCTTTTACGGCCCTGACGAGAACGTCGGTCTCCTCGGCTGTGAACCGCTCCTGGCGTGCGCCTAACAAGTCCGCCATTATAATAGCAATCCACCATGGAACAAGCTTGCCTGCTCTTAAAGGGAATGTGAGATGATGCTCTGATTGGTTTATTTCATGTTATGCCCAAACCACACCTATGAGTAATGTAGCTACTTCAGACCAACCCATTTTAGATTTGCGTTGGGCGCAAGAGTCATTTATCCCGCCGGTATAATAGCAACAGCACCGGAGATCCGCCCAAAAAGTTACTTGCGTTTCGCATTTGATACTTGCATTTCAGATCGTTAAAATAGGGCCCTAAATGTTAAATGGGCCTGTATTGCAAACTGAAATCAGTAAACAGCTAATCCTAATAATTAAAATGCTGATTGATTTAGATCCATGGGGAAGGCCTTTAGAAGATCAGGTTTGGGCAATGTTTTCAGACTCTGTACCTGCAATTTCCTCCAGCGAGTTGGCCCTCATGTCCAGCATGACGATGCCATTTAGGATGCAGCTCCGCAGCTCAAACAGGCTATGAAGGGAAAGAGTAGCCACGTATGGCTTACTCCACCTCTCCCCTCCATCCTCCACATCCTCCTCAAACTTCAGCCATCTAGAGACAAATAAGGGATATGAGAGAGAAGAATAGGAAGAGAGGGACAAAACAAAGAGAGAATGAGAATGACAATTAAATTAGTTTTCTCATTTAGCTGCAGTACCACAAACTGGTATTGCATTAGCTGTAATGGATACATGCCTAATCCTCTCCTAATCTCTTATTCCAAACCGCAAATATTGCTCTTAAGTAGGTTTGCTCTTGATTTAAAACACTTTTAAATGCACTCCACTGTTTGTTTCTGGCAGGTCATCAAACCCTCTGTGACCCATACTTTGGACTTCTGAAATTAGAAGCAAAGTCTCCTTATTTTGTTTAGGTCTTTGTGTAGTTCAATATAAATTCAGGTTCCAGTTCAATTAGGTTACAACCTATACTATATTTTGACAATATAATTTTTATGGGCCGAAAATTAGAAAATATCCAGTGAGTGGAAGTTCTAGGCGAAAATGCCTTGTTGAAGCCAGAGTTCAGAGGAGAATGGCCAGACTGGTTCAAGCTAATAGAAAGACAACAGAAGTTCAAATCACAACCAAGGTCTGCAGAAGATCATCTCTGAACCTTGAAGCAGATGGGCTATAGCCGCAGAAGATCCCTCCTGTCAGCTAAGAACAAGAAACTGAGACTACAATTCGCACAGGCTCACCAAAATTAGACAATAGAAGACTGGAAAAACACTGCCTAGTCTGATGAGTCTCGATTTCTGCTGCGAAATTTAGATGGTAGGGTCAGAATTTGGCGTAAAAAACATGGACCCATCCTGCTTTGTATCAACGGTTCAGGCTGCTGGTGGTGTAATGGTGTAAGAGATATTTTCTTGCCACACTTTGGGCTCCTTAGCACTAATTGAGCATCATTTAAACACCACAGCCTACCTGATTATTGCTGCTGACCATGTGCATCCCTTCATGACCACAGTGTACCCATTTTCTGGTGGCTACTTCCAGCAGGATAACACTCCAAGTAACAAAGCCTCTCAAACTGGTTTCTTGGTCATGACAATGAGTTCGCTATACTCAACCTCCACAGTCACCAGATCTCAGTCCAATAGAGCACCTTTGGGATGTGGTGGAATGGGAAATTCCCCTCATGGATATCCAGCCAACAAATCTGCAGCAACTGTATGTTGCTATCATATCAATATGGACCAAAATATTAGAAGAATGTTTCAGCACCTTTTTGAATTTGTGTGGATTCGTACCTAGCCGTCTCTTTCCATTCCGCATCCTCTCCCTCTTTCAGGCAGATCTCGTCCAGCTCGGTGAAAAGAGCATGAGGAATGTGTTCCTCATCATCCTCCATTCCAAGCAGAAACTGTACACGCTGTGATGGTGTGTCCGCTAGAGAGAAACAAGAGTTTTTATATCTTATTTCTGTCCTTTTTGGCATAATCAAGTTTTCATTTATCCTTCAAGAGTGTCAGTCTTACTGTATGAAGGTGATTCTCTGCCATCTTCGGTTCCAGAGTCTCTTTCCCGTGACCTCTTCCTGTGACGGTGTCCATGGTGACGATGCCGTCTGTGTGATCTCCGACCCAAAGGTACATGCACCCCAATGTAGAGGGTACGGTGGCCTGCCAGGGACAAACAGAAGAATGCAGTTATCACAAAACGACCGTAACAAAATAACTACTATACAAAATCAAAGGAATCATTCACCCAAATTGAAAAATAAACTGGTCAACCCACTGGACTCCCCAGCTTTGCAGCATTACTGATATGCTAAAGGACTCCCACACGTTGACGTGATTGGTTACAGGGTAGTTTGTGGCGTAAGAAACACAGGCGATTTCAAACCGTGTTTTTGAAACTGTCTCGACGGACTCAATATAGGAAATGAACCGGAGAAGATTTCCATGACAAAGAGAGCAGAGCCCCAGAGCGCACCTACCTATTACGTAATCACCATGGACCAATGGTAGTTTGAAGATGTTTACCAACTCTTCCAGAAAGTTCGCTTTGGCAAGCTGTTTTGAACTCCTGAAACTAACTTCATTCAAATGTAAATTATGCCACACCAGTTCATCCTTCAATTTCGCTTTAAGTATATCGGGGACACTGGTTTGTAGCGCAAATAGTTTTACTATTTTACTGCACTTTGTTATTCTACAGTGGTCTATTCTTTTTTTACCTATAGTGGCTTATGAATTGTAAGTCTCGCACATTCACAGAAAATAACTAACTTCCATATTGCAAAATATTGTTGATAGTTTTGTGGGGGGGGGGGGGGGGTTATTTAATATGTTCATACAATTTACTTTGGCTTTAATACAATGACACTATAAACACTAACCATTTCATTGTGGAGGTGTTAATCTTAAACTGTTACTTTTAAGCTGCAAGCCTGTAACTTTTTGGGGTTAAAAATTTTCAAAAATAAATTTTTGAGCAAGTACATAACCAGCCAGTGTTCAAAACTATCTGCTTGCCTTAGCTCGATTCAAAACGGTAAGCTTGTAATAATGTTTTTAATTCCAGTGGTACTGGTGGATTTCCACAGGAAATTCGAGCATGTCTTTGCGTCATTACGTCACATCTGTACACATAAAGAAGATGTCCCGACTAGTAGGCTATATTGCGTGTGAGGATGTTGGAGGTGGAGATTTATAGCCTTTTCTCACAGCACTTGATATAATTAAACTTATCAATTTGATGGGATGAGATTCACCCGTTGTAAAATGTAAAAGACTTCGGACTTCGGAGTGGCTACAGAAGAGACTGCAACCGGGCCCATGCGAAAACAAGGATAAATATCAGAAGGGCTTTTGAAAGGTGGCATGAACTCCGTGTTTTGAAGGGGTTCAAAACAAACGCAGAGATGGCTTTTTTTCTGCTGGTCAGGTAAGAATTTTCAATGGTTCAATTATGTAACACTAGCACACTTGTTCGCTTAATTCATACAGTTACGGAGTACTGAACTAGGTAGCCCTAATACACATTAAATGTAGTCATGCAATGCTGATGTTGTTAACATTAACAATTATACAAAGTATAATTTTCACGGTTTGACGTGATGTTACTTAGGCTATTTGTTCAGATGACATTTTCCGGTGAAAATTATTATGTTGGTCATACTTCCAAAAAGTAGAATCTGTGATTGCGAATGACAGTATCCACACCGGCGCGGTGACTGATAGCCGGACATTCTCCTCGAAACATTGGATTCATCCGCGCCGTGCCATGCCGAGGCGCAACCCATGTAAAATTGATAATTGACCCTTCGCTAAGCCCCGCCCTCCTTAGTTACTGTTGCTACGCCTGTCAAGCTTTTGCGCCTGGCACGTCTATTACAGTATGTATGCACTGGTTTCAGACATTCCTAAGGAGATAATTAGTCATTTTTAGCGGACAGGTGAAAATTTGAGAGAACAAGACTGCAGTATGCATTCGAGGGCTATATCCATGACATAATATGCAAACGATTAGAGAATAATTTCATCAAAATTGAAGCTAAAGTCTATAACGTTAGGTCTCAGCGCAAGCAGCAGCCGCATCATACGCTGACCATTCAAATGGGAAACACACAAATTGAGGAACAGCTTTGTGCATGCACAGCGGGGTAAGTGAAATGTGAAAATATTCTAATATTTATAAATCAAGCAGCTTATCCATATGTATCGTGGAATAAACACAAGACATTAGCCTGACCACTTTGCAATGATAACATTCTCCCGCTTATATTTGTAGTGCGCCAGGCTAACGTTACTGCTCACACGTCGTGGGTCACATAGTGACTACTGTTATGAACTGATTAAGTTTGCATACCAAACTTTTCCTTGGAGATCTCCGGCAAGCCCCCTGATGTTCCCTCCTTTTACTAACTACCTTTTACTTTTACTAGAACTAACACCGGGAGAGTCGCGATCGGATTGGGGTAACGTTACTAGTTTGGCCGTCGATTAACAAAATGCTGAAATATATTTTTAAGTAACGTTAAGTTATGTCAGTGAGCCTCCGTCTTGCCTTTAATCACACTGCTTGATCCACGAGCTGGACAATAACTTTATTCTAGAGCTGCTATAAAGCCAAAACACTTTACTTTTAATTTCCTATTATCAATGTAAAGCTGCTTTGGAACAATCTACATTGTTAAAAACGCTACATAAATGAAGATGACGCCCGGCATTTCTCCCCTTGGGTTTTAGGTTTCAGGAAGGGAACAAAATCCACCACCCTGTCCAAAATTTTAGGATACCGGGTATCAGATTTGCACAATCCATACGCACAACGCGGCATATGTTTCCCTCTCGCTCGAAAGCTTGCCAGACCTCCCGCGCCTAGTTACGGTTGCTAAGCCACGATTGGCCTGTGGCGGTTTTCGGGCGTGGCTTAGCGAAGGGTCAATTCCCGGGA